>JAXQGS010000247.1:0-25081 GCA_037040325.1 Mucor sp. M7501 | reverse complement strand
CAGCTTATCTATATACGCAGCTAAATCTCTGGAGGAATTGTTGGTAAAGAAATAATACTCTCTTTCGGTAGCCTTCATCATTTATACATACAAGAGAGCTATACCAGTGTGTGATACAAACAAAAGGGCCACATCGCTCAACTCCTGATTTGGAGCTGCTTCCAAAAACAACAAGCTACAAAAAGAGTGGAAAATGTTACGCGAAAACTTTCTTTCTTCCTTTTTTTTTGATTGATTGATTGAAAATGACTGATACGGACGCTTTGGAACAGTACATAAAGACCACCTTTGCCAGCATCACAGACGACCAAGGCGTGCCACTGGATGTCACCGCAGCGATGCCGCTGCTGAAGCAGGTGTTGACAGGCTACACACAGCAGGTGGCAGAGCACAAGTTCAACTACATTGGAGAATCAGCAGTGCAGTTTGCCATCCACCTGACGCTGGCCGAGCACTTTTCCAAGTACGAGAACCGCGTCCTGTCAGCCATCGCAAAGAAGTTTACCGTGCCACTGCAGCTCTACAAGCAGATTGGCAAGCAGATCCACCTCAAAGAGTACGTCAGGCCTGTCTATCTGAAAGAGACGATGGACATGGTGTTTGGGTAAGTGCACACACACACAGAGAGACGCTCCTCTCACGCATGCCTTCTCGTACGCCAGCATCCTCTTTCGCTACTACGGCATCATGACTGTGCAGAAATTCATCCAAGACACCCTGGTGTCCTTGGTCAGCCACGATCTCCACAATGCAGCCAGCCCGAAAAAGCCATCGTCACCCACCAGCAACCCACAGGCAGAGAATCCAGTCATGGCGCTGCACCAGCTGCTGCAGACCAACAACGGCGCCATGGAGGCAGAGGCACACGAGACAGAGGACAAGAGGTGGCAGGTCAGGATTGTGGCCAGATTCAACGACAAGTCGCTGCCGTTCTCGCATGCGCGCACCAGCAACAGCAAGCAAAAGGCCAAGACGGAGGCCGCGCGCGACATGCTGACCTACCTGAGCGACCATCCCGACGTGTGCCAGCATCTCCAGGTGGCCGTCGAGGGAGCAGCAGCAGACACGCATGTGCTGCCCATCAGCGAGAGCGACTATTGCCACTTGTTTGCTGTGGAGAGTGCCGCCAGGCCTGCGCTCAAGACGTCCGAATGGAGTGGCCAAAGCGCCAATTTATCACAGACGACCCACGAAGAGGCCACCCAGCTGCTGGAGAACTTGTTTCTGGGCAGCAGCAGCATGGACGTGGACACGGACCCTCGCCAGATCAAACGACAGAGACAGAGCACGCAGGGATTGGGCAGCAGCAGCAACAACAGCAGCAGCAGCAGCAGCAGCAGCAGCGACGCTATCAACACAGAGCCATTGGATCGACAGCCGCCCCAAAACGCCTCGCAAGGCAATGTGACCTACATCAAGGACGAAGAGACATTCCAGCCATTCAACCAGCCCATGGAGCAGCCCATGGACGAGGTGACGACAACCCGCCAGGAAAAGATTGTCAAATACTTTAGAAAGCTGTTTGCCACACACAGGCTGGTGTTGCTAAAGTGCAGAACAGAGCCTGGCCAGTCCAAGACGGTGTTCCTCTCGTTTGTCGTGCAGCACCAAGACGAGCTGCTGGTGGACATTGCTATTCAGCAAGGCGGCGACAGCCATACCCCCCTCTTCCATGCCAAAGTCGTGCTTCGCTCCAAGACAAAGCCAAATGCGTTTCTGACAACAGAGGGATGTGGACGAAAAAAGAAGGATGCTGAACAGCAGGCTTTCAACAAG
Organism: Mucor sp. M7501; assembly: GCA_037040325.1. Classification (NCBI taxonomy): domain Eukaryota; kingdom Fungi; phylum Mucoromycota; class Mucoromycetes; order Mucorales; family Mucoraceae; genus Mucor; species Mucor sp. M7501. Next base: position 23,305 of record JAXQGS010000247.1, on the reverse strand, counting down.
ATGATTGAAATAGTTACCAATTGGAACGCCATGATCTGATGATCCCCACAACATGGCAGCTTTTTTTTTAGTTTTAGTATAGTAGATGACAGTTTTGTCATAAATATAAGCACTTCTTTCCAGGTCTCCATAATCTAGTACTTGGCAACTCGCAATCTTCTTTTTTATTCGCTTTAAGTCATCCACACCTTGAGGATGAGGATGAGGATGGGCATTATTGCTCGCTCTGCCAACATAAGCTGGGATTGAATTTCATTTATTATTCCACTGGTTCTTTCAGATCAAGGATTTGGACATCCCAAAACCTTTCAGGGCGAATTACACAATATTTTTCTACTCGAACAGCAGGTATTTCTCTATACTTTTGGATGTAAAATTGAACGAGGAATACGATGGTGCTAATTTCAAAGCAATCCCTTTAGTCTGTGGAGAGCAACTGTCAAAAAATGCAAAACACGTTTTTGGAGGAAACGTCTACAAACACTATAGTAAAGTGGTCAAAAGACACTTTTACATGCTCCTACGCTTCTCTACGATTGTTTTGAGCATAGAAACACCTTAATAGAAAACTTCATTTTCGAGGTGAAAACCTCCATCATTCAAAATCATCCATTTTTCCCTTGCTACTACAAGGCAAAATTTGCCAGAAATCGATGATCCACTCGATCCCCAAAAAGTTGCTGAAAAGTGATTCATACCCTAATGTCAGGTCGTAGAACACGATCGCACTTGTTTTAAGGCCGAGATTTCGCTTCGTTGGCGAGATACAGGCGATTCAAACTCTTGATTTTACAGTGGTAAATACCTTGGAGGGCTGCTCACTGGACATTGCGCTTATTAACATTTGATCAGATGGTCTGTAGTCGATCATCTTGCGAAACAGTACATTATGCGGACAAGAAGAACACGCTCTTGATTCAAATGAGAAGGCTCCAAGCAGTGATTATAGGAAACCAAACTTTGGTGGATTCAAAGGTGTCTGTTGTAGTGAAATTGTCTTGAATCGGATCGAGATATACTATTGACAAGATCAGAACTATCCTCCTCTACTACACCAGAGATTCTAAATAGCGCCTATCACACACATAAAAAAAGAAATTCAAATGGTTCACAGTTCACCTCTTTTCTTTCCTGTACATTTTTTTTCATATACACACACACACACACACATCAACCACAATGGAAGAACAGCAATCAACAAGGAGCGCTTGGCCAGATCCACCCACCTATTACAAAAGATACACAAACGAGAACCTGCAACTACTCAAACAAGCGAAAAAGAGTGGCGTCTTTCCTGAACAACCCATCAACAAACCACCAGTGCCTGAATTCCAGTTGGAGGCACTAAAGCCGCCATTACCACCTACGGATGAATATACTGTGTTTGACCAAAAGTGGCAGGTAATGTGGATGTACATGGGCATGGCGATGGTCGGTCTAAGCGCAAGCTGTCTAGATAAACGACCGCCTTCCTACGCTGCAAGAACTGGGTGTCAAGCAGATTTATCCTCAAGACGATGCGATAGGTAAACAGCACATGGCAGTGCGTATATAGAGCAGCGACTAAAGGCGAAGGATGCTAGACCGTGTGCAGGAATTGAAAAAGCTGAATCGATCTCTGATTGTCCAGTATTTGGATCTGCTGGATGTGCTCGAGAAGAATCCGGCAGAGTACGGCAAGCACATTGAGAACATTAGCACGATATTGCTCAACATGCACCACATACTGAACGCATACCGACCTCACCAAGTAAACGGATAGTGAACATGGGCTTGTAGTGAGCTGCTATTGACACGGCAATCCTTCCTTAGGCGCGAGAAACACTGCGGTTACTCATGGAGCATCAATTGGCAAAGAAGCGCCAGCAGACAGCCGAGTTGAGAGCGTAAGTCTGCCACGAGATCATGTGCCACAGCGACGCTCATGCCTGTATCCCCCCCTAGGAAATCAAAGGAAGCGCTTGACTTTTTGCAAGGACTCTAATACTTTTTGACATGAATGCTTCTGTGACTATGGACGACGACGGATCCCAATGTTGAACACTTGTGAATAAAAACCTCCTCTTTTTTTACCACTGACAGATTTTGGATTTTGATGATTTTTGTGCCCCTAAAGAAGTGTAAACCTGGCGTGGCCAAGGTTTCTTTTGGAGAGCTGTCGAGGCTTGGGCTTGAGCCAGGCGCTTGGGTCAAGGTGCTGGATGGACATGGCAAGGTAAGCTGGCGGCATAGCACAACTACTGTACCCTTCAGCGTTTTCATTGTGTGTGTGTGTGATAGATCTACCATTGTTCCATTTGGCCAGCCGATATACCAGACAACCACGTTATGGCGAGTCAGTTTATTCAGTACGCATCGACCCATCCAGGTAGTCATTCATGTGCGCACACACGAGCAGCTTCTGACGATGGATTCTCAGTAGAGAGCAGCAGCAGCAGCAGCAGCAGCATTATACCCATTGAATCAGTAGCAACAGCCATCAGAGTAGCATTGAGCTACAAGCTCAACAAAGAGGCAACCGAGGAGCAGCAGCTGCTAGAGTTTGGCTTTGTCTTTGACAGAGCTACAGAAGCGCAAAAGAATCGGGTAGATATCCGCACCGAGAATCCACAATAGCACAACCATATATTCAACTGCTTCTGATCTAGTACATTCGACACACTGTGGAGGGCAGTGTCATTTGCGCAGGAGCCGTCATCCAAAAGACGCCACTGATGTCGATCCAGGTGGTCTCTACTTATCCCGAGGGAAAGCCTGTGTTTCTAGCGTCTGCGAGTCAAGTCAGCGTGGTGGTGGTGGCGGCGGATGGGGACACAGCGAAAAGAGACGGCATATCAGATCTGGAGAAATCACTAGAAGGCATGTCGATCGCCAACGATTTGGATCAAAGCAGCAACATATCCAGCCTTCAGAAAGCTTACAATGCACTGTATGAGGTGGTGTGCTTTCCATTTCTGTACAAGGACTGGATCCATCAGCTGGGCATCGAGTGTCCCAAGGGCGTCTTGCTGTACGGCCCTCCTGGCGTAGGCAAGACATTCTTGGTCTCATCCATCGCAAGGAAATGCAGCGCAAAGATGTTTGTCATTCAGGGCCCCCAAGTGTTTGGCCCCTTCATCGGCGAGAGTGAAGAGAAACTGCGGGCCAAGTTTACCCTGGCACGAGACTATGCCGTCAAGGAGAACGTGCCAGTGATTCTGTTTATCGACGAAATAGTAAGTGCCCCAGCTGCTCAGGGATCGCCAAGCTCACGCCTTGTACTGCCATAGGACGCATTGACACCCAAAAGAGACAATGCACAGTCGCATGAAAACAGGATGGTAGCCCAGCTATTAACACTGATGGATGGCATCGAATCCAGAGGGCGACTTGTCATTGTAGGTGCTACGAATCGTCCCAATGCCATTGATCCCGCATTGAGACGCCCTGGAAGGTAACAACACATGGCAAGCCAAACAGACTAGTTTCTAATGGAAACCCAACAGATTTGACCGAGAAATCCACATGGAGCCACCCAATGCCGCGGATCGATATGCATTGTTTGAAGCACAAATGACCAAGATGCCTTTGGAGAGCAGTGTAGATATTGAGGCATTGGCAGCCATGACCAATGGCTATGTCGCTGCTGATATCAACTCTGTGTGTCGAGAAGCAGCCATGTCAGCAGTGCAAAGGGCCAGTAGAGAAGAGGACAGGTCAGTTGGGGTGCAGTGTCAATAGTGTGCGTGTGTTTGCTGAACAAGCTATATAGAGAGGTCAATGTCAGTATGCTGGATTTCACTTGTGCTTTTGCGACAGTAGGGCCATCCATGCAGAGGGGCTTTCAGGTGCAAGTAGACAAGATGAAGTGGGATGATGTAGGCGGTTTGGAGGACGTGAAAAAGGTAGGCTCCAACATGTGTGTTTAGTATATATATATATATATACAAGATCCTCATTCGTCCATTCGCCTATAGAGACTAAAACAAGCGGTGGAATGGCCGCTACTGTACAAGGATTCCTTTAGTAGGCTTGGGCTAAAACCACCACGAGGTATCCTGCTCTATGGGCCTCCTGGCTGTAGTAAAACCACGCTGGTCAAAGTCATTGCCTCATCTGCCAATGTAGCCTTTTTATCCATCAACGGTGCTCAGCTGTACTCTCCATTTGTGGGTGATTCAGAAAAAGTGGGTAAGGCATTGCGAGTAACAAGACAGCTTGTATAATGCACACATCCTGATAACGCTACTAGTACGCACCACATTCCAAAAGGCACGCGCATCAGCACCGGCCATCATCTTTTTGGACGAAACAGAAGCCATTGTGGGCAAGAGAAACATGGGGAACGGTGGATCCAGCGGTGACAGCGTGCAAGAAAGAGTGCTGTCGACCTTGCTGAACGAGATGGATGGCGTCGAGAGCGCAGATTCAGTCCTGGTAGTAGGAGCCACCAATCGCCCAGACATGCTGGATGCCGCCTTGATGCGACCAGGACGTTTCGACCAGGCTGTCTATGTGCCGCCGCCCGATGAAGCAGCACGCAGCGAGATATTAAAGATCCACACCAAGCAGATGCCGTTGGCTGTGGATGTGGATTTACTAGACATTGCAAAACGAGTGAGTGTACTTTTGCTGTCTTCGATCGTGTATATTCATGCCATTCTTCCTAGACAAACTACTATACAGGCGCTGATTTGCAAAACGTATGCAGAGAAGCTGCTATGGAGGCTTTGCGAAGCACGGATGCAGCCGCCCATGTGGTAAATAGTTGACACACACGCATGCCTGTAGGATGTGCATTATTAACACGACATGTAGACCATGGCCAACTTTAGAAAGTCAATAGCAACGATTCCCCCGTCTCTCAACGAGGCGTCTGTGAGGTTGTATAGCAAAAAACCGCACTCTTCTTCAGAATAAAGCTTCGTTTTATGCACATTTGGATGGATAGACACTGCAACGTCTCACGCATATACAGATCGTGAATAATAATGTGACCCCAAGTTTATCATCAGAGAGAAAATGACTTGCGCCTATACCTCTTTTTTTTCTTTCTCTTTTTTTTTTTTCAGCACAAACAACCATGATTCCAGACAACGCTGTACTGATCAAACAAGGCGCCGAAGCAGTAAGTATTCCAATGCACGCTGACCTGTCATCCCTCGAGACTCAAAGAGACTCTCCAGCGCGTATTCCACTTGCCCACTTTTCTGACGGTGCCAAACGGCTGTATTGCCAAGGAGAGATTCAAAAAGACATATCGCCACCCTGATCTCGATCATTTCTTGACAACCAGACGTGTTGCGCAGGAAGCACGCTGTCTGTACAAGTGCAAGAAAGCCGGCATGGACACGCCTACTGTGTACCACATTGACATGCCCACAGCAACCATCTTTATGGAAAACATCACTGGCATTACTGTCAAGCAGAGACTGCTGGATCACCAAGCGACTGGATACAAGCAGGTGGATACAGACGCATTGGCAGAGCAAATTGGCACCTCGCTCGCCAAAATGCACAGTTTGAATGTGGTCCATGGCGATTTGACAACCTCCAACCTGATGCTTCGGGAAAAGGACGATTCAGTGGTAACAAAGCACAGACGGCCAAAGAAAAAGACGGCTCTGTTGACATGTCAGCGTTAGGTTGTCATTGACTTTGGACTGAGCTCCATCTCCACATTGATTGAAGACAAGGCGGTAGATTTGTATGTGCTGGAGCGTGCTTTTGCAAGCACGCATCCGCAGACCGAGTTTTTGGTAAGCCAGCAATAAGCAAGAGTGTGTGTGTGTGTGTACTCACAAAAGCACCAGTTTGAAAAGATTGTAGAGCACTATCTGAAGCATTCCAAGCAATCAAAGCAGATCTGGACCAAACTGGAAGACGGTAACTAGACATAACAAGCGCACAGGGACATACCATCTCATATGTTTATTGCATCATAGTGAGAATGAGAGGACGCAAGAGAAGCATGGTTGGATAGAGTGATTTGTATTTACAGTAGTATATATATAGATGGTGAATAAAGGCATACTTATCGACCTGGCTGCTGCTGCTGCTGCTGCTGCTGCTGCTGCTGAAGCAGTTGATCCATGTACAGTTGGAATTTGGAGCGAAGATACAGTGTTCTGTTGTCTGGGGGTATAGATGATATGTCTTCGGTAGCCACCTTCATCACAGCGTCTTTCATGTGTTCAATCTGCTCCTTGACAAACAGCAGTGTATTGTTGACATTGGATACTGGGAAAACAGCGGATGAGTCGCTGCTATTAAGGCTCATCACGTCCCCACACTTCTTACCGTTCTCCTGCAGAGGTATTTCGCGCAGAAACGCCATGTTGTCTAGCATGGCATCGACTCGCTTCATGTCCTGCTTGTGCTTTTCGTGCGTGTGGGTCAGCACGGCCTTGAACTGCTTTTGCTATCATAGCACATGTTAGCACTACTCACTTTACACACACACACTAACAACTTACAGCCTTGATCTTGTTTCGCAGCTCATCCAGCTGCTGATCCATGTCTTGCAGGTCTTGGGTCGATATATTAAAGTCAATGTCCTAGCACTGCGATCAGCATCCAGAGACAACTCTTCCATGGCTGTTCTTACCTTGTGATGGTCAAACTGCACATCCAAATCATCCGGTATCTTCCACGCACTCTGGGATACGTACTGCTGAAACACATTAAACACCTCGTCCAGCATCCTTTCTGCCGTCGTCTGATACGTGTCTAAAACAGCCTTGATCTCTCTTCGCTTCTCTGGACATTCTGTGGCCAGCCTGTCTGCTGTGCCCTGCATCACATTGTAGAACAGCGCATTGGCAAGATCGTACATGTCGGCCAGCACGCTTTCAGGCAGCATCTGGAAGATCTCGGCCAGCAGTTCGTGCTCCATGTAGGGGCGAGGCTCTGTGACTCTGGGCGCTTCTGTCGTGTAGCTGTTGGTGGTGGTGGTGGTCTGCATTGTTGGATGAGAAGAGAGAGAGAGAGAAAAAGCAGTTCAAAGAGTCACGGGCAAGTCGGCATGCTTTTTTTTAAATTTTGAGACGATTGTTTTTCTCTCTTTCTCTTTTCTCTCTTCTTTTTCGTAACAACCGTCGAATAAGCCAAGGACCCTGCCAGATCTCTTTCCTCCAGCAGCATCTGCGTTACATCGTATTCGTCTAGACAACACGCCCTTTTCCTGTTTTCTCGCGCGCCCTCTGCACTGTACAAACTAGAGACTGGAAAGGCATCCAACAAGCAATTTAGAGTGGTTTTCTGTGGTGAGTGAGCAAAGGCTGCTGTTTATCCGGCGCGCGTGTCTGTGTGTACTGATCCCCCTATATACAGCAGCATAGAAAAACGACTCGTGTATCATACGACAATGGTCCAGGTTCTGCCCATCAACTACAGCAACGAGCACTACAAGCAAACCTACATGAACGGCAGCGAGTACCAGCAGCACTCGACGCCGCCTCCCCCGCCGCCGTCTCTGCAACCGCACCAGCAGCAGCAGCAGCAGCAGCAGCAGATGCCTATACCCATGCCTGTCCCCATGATCAACCACCACCTTATGCATCCCCACCACCCCCACCCTCACCACCACCAGCCGCCCAACTTTTTCCATCCGCCTCCCCCGCCGCCTCCTGTGTCTCACCAGCAGCCGCCCATGTACCCCACCGATCCAGCCCAGCAGCAGTACTTGGACTATGCTGCTGGCAGCGGCGCCTACCACCACCATCCCTCCATGGCCTACATGCACCAGCCGGGCTACTACCCTGCTGATATCACCGTCTACGTGCCCACACTGCAAAAGAGCTACGCGTTGAACACCAGCGTCCTGTCCCGATCGCCTGTCCTCTACCAGCGCATCCTGGAGGAGCAATCAAACACACTCGAGCTGGATCTCTACGTACTCCCCGAAACCTTCCACACCGTCATCAACCACTTGACACGACCCTTGACGCCGCAGGACATTGTGTTTCTTGCCAACGAAAAGCCCCAGATTGCCATTGAGCTGCTCGAGGCTTCGGAAGAATTAGGACTGGAGCCGTTGCTGGACGCACTCTTGGTGGCATTGAACCGCAATCTGCACAGCCTAAAGATCGCCATGACCTACATTGACGCCATGGATCCCTACCAGCCGCTGGAAGAAGAGGAGCCGCGTCGCTGGGTAGAGGCCTTGGAGGAGGACGTTGTCTCCTTCATGGTCAAGGGCTTGTCTGCTCAATTGGACGCATTTTCAACCTCGGTCAAAGTAAGTGGCAATGTGGTGATTGGCCAGGTCAATGCCTGTGGGTACATGCCGTCTCGCACGCCTCCCAAGCCCGGATTCATGGATCTGGCCCGTGCTTACTCTGCTCTGCCCCAGCACCTGATGATTCGCTGTCTGGAGCACCCAGCCCTGCCCGTGCAAGACGCCATCCAACGCAACCTGTTTGCGCGAAAAGTACTGACCATTGTCAGCAGCAACAATACGTTCCACCAGCGCTGTTCCAGCGAGCCTCCGTTGATTGCCGTCATGAAGTTTGATAAAGGAATGGACACCATTGCGGTGGTGAGAGAGACTGGATTAAAGAAGGGTCGTTGGGATCCCAAGCGCTACGATTTGCATGCCATGTAGTAGTAGTCGTATTTTTTTTTGCCATTTTGCCCCCCCCCCCCCTCACCCTTCTTCTACCCACAAGTATTTTTAAATTATGCCATCAATTTTGTTGTCAATAGAGAACCCTCCATTACCATTGTGAATAACCCTTTTTTTTTTTTTCAAAACAAAATCCACACTTTATATACTACACGCTAAACTATATTCACACCCAAGAAGCCCGTTGAAATTAATAAACAACCTGTGATACTACTACTACTACTGATGCTAAAGGGCAGCAGCGATTTATTGAGAACTTTTTTAAGGGTAGAGATGGATACTCTTTTTGTAATCGTCCACGTACACTCGGATTCTAGCATATTCTGGAGCAATGATATCATCTATGTGAATCATGGTGAGTAATAACATACAGAAACACACACACACACACACACACACACTCACCTTCATTGTAAGCTCTGCCTTGTACACCGTACGCCTTGGCCAAGTAGCGCCAGAGCTTCTCGCTTACAATGTCGCCATGTGTTTCAGGACAAGGACGATACTTGTCCATGGGGAGTCTAATGTTGGGGTCTAACGTACCATTGGAGCGTGCCAATCTGGATTGTGTGATTTTGGTGGGTAAGGGTGCTCCTTCGCCTACAATGTAGATAATCATGCCCGTGAGGATGCCAATTGCCAACGTGATGGATTTACTGTGTGTAGCACTTACGAGTTCTAAATGACATCCAGGTGCGTCCCCACTGTTTCTCCACTAGATAGTGCTTTAAAGACATGTCCTCTCTTCGCAATTCTTGCACATAGAGTGCCTGTTCAGTCTTGCGTCTCTTTTCCAAATCCTCCATTGACTCTGGTTCTCTAATGTAGTCGATGGTGTCCTGGATAACCTGGCCATCTCGAGCGGCGTCCAGCTAGTAGTGGGCATAGGCAAATCAGCACACCAATACACACACACACACTTTGCCAACAACTTACCTTGCGAGGCTGTCCTGAATGGCACTTGAAGCAGTACACATCGCCAGTGACCAGCTCTAATTGAATAGGATAGTGTGCTTGCTGGCCCTCCAAAGTCTGGCTTAAGCAGGAGAGACATGCTACATAAGGAAAAAACATGTAAGTGGGTCTGTCATATAAGCTACAGCAGCACTTGCTTACCTCCAGTATGGTCATCGTGGTGCATGCTCAGGTAAGCAGCAGGGTTGTTTGAGCACACGTCGCAGAGATAGGCCTCCTCGCTCTTGAAGAGTATCTTTTTCACTTCTCGTGCAAATTCAGTCAGTGGTTCGAAATGAGGACAGGCATCTGTCGCTGTCTCTTGTGTGTTGAGTTTGCTTGTAGCGGGTGCAATGTCTGTTGTGTCCATGGTAGGCTGCTGTGTTGTCGCCGCGTCCGAGGCAGGCTGCTGTGTAGGTGCTGCTGCTGCCTCTGTAGGGGCTGCTGCTGCTGTCTCTGTGGAGGCGGGGGGATCGCTGGAGGAAGAAAATGTATCTGCCATCACAACATCAGTGTCGTTCAGCTGCTTGTACACGGTGAGCCATGTCTGCTCAGGGCTCTTTTCAGAAACGCGGAAATCACGCTTATTCAGCTGCTTGAACAAGAGCTCGTCCGTGATGAGGTGCGAGTAGGACTTGCCAGCCATGGAGAGCTGCAGTATGGAGGCAAGGTCAAGAAATGAGGCCACATGGATCAGCACCTCTGTTGTTAGTTTTTGCAAGACTGTTTCGCTGTTATCAAACATCATGGCTGTAGAACGCGTTTATGAATGACGAGTAGTAGAAAGAAAGAGAGAGTGTGCAGTGCTTTATATAAACACTTTTTGTTTATTGGAGAGGAGACAACAACTACACTTGTTTTGTGACGGTGGCAGTGGTGCCCTTGATCTGATTGATATCATGAAACAAGTCTTCAATGCGAGTCCAGGTCTACCGTGTGCAAGCGTGTCAGTCTGGCTGGATTCCTCCGTGATGGCGTCCGCACTTACCTGCTGCTTGGCGTCTAATTCCTGGATCTCCAGCCTCAGGTCACGGATGCGTCTGTTGAGCGTGCCCTCCTCCTTGATCACATTGAGAAACTGCAGATCCTTCTTGCGGTGGTAGGCTCTCAGACGCCGATTGGCCGAGGCACATTGCTGGTACTGAAGGTATTTCTTGTGGCATTGCTTCAAATCGTCATTGACAGTGTAGTAATAGTCTTCGATAATGCTCTTTTCGTGAGCGTCCGTCGTGTTGTTTCTAGCCAAATACGTTTAGTTTGACATGGCGTGGTGCTTGGCGTCACACAGCCTTACCTCGCTTCCAGTGTGCTGTCAAGTACAAGATTGCTGATGGTCTTGATGTGGAGGTTGGACAGCTTTCGTATCTTTTTCAGATTCAGTGTGTTTGCAGTAGCCATTGTGCGAAGATTCCTCAGCATGTCATTTGGTGTATCCTCCTCTGCTTGGCTTACCTGGCCACCTGCTTGGCTTGCCTGGCCTCCTGCTTGGCTCATACTAGCAGCTGATTTTCCTTGATCGACATCATCATCATCATAGCCGCCGTAATCTATATCGTTGTCCTCAAACCCATACTTGATTTGATTTTCTTGTGGTGCGGCTGGATCCACTGGATCTTCTGTAGTCAAAGGGCGTGGGCTGACGGTGGTGGACTGATCTATCACTTTTGCTGCTTCTATGGATGCACCTGCCTCCTGCTGCGATTCATCTGGATTCTTCTGCGGCTCCTCCTCTTCCTCTTCTATCACTGTTTGATAGGCATTTTTGGTGGGCTTTTCTACATTTTCTTGAAGTACTGGTTCTTGCGGTTCCACAGATCCAGCTGCTTCGCCCTGTGCTTCCTTGGGTTTCTCTACATGATCCCTCGATGCATGCTGCTGTGGTTCATTCTGCTCTTGCGGGCTAGTTGTAGCTATTGGCTGTGGCGGCTCAACAGGTGTACTGCTTGCCTGGGGAGACTTTGCTCTTGCTGCTGCTGCTGACGGTGAGTTGTGTGTTTCTTCCTCTAGATGGCTCTCTTCGTGAATTGACAGATCGTGAATGGATAAATTTTCCGGCATATCGTCCTGTTCAATAGCAGGTAAAAGGGGTTGTTCTATATCGGGTATCGTAGTGTTGTGTGTGTTGGCATCCGCCATGTCTACATCTTCACTGTTGTTCCTTTGCTCTGTTTCAGGTACACTGGCTGCTGCTGCTGCTGCTGGTATTTCCATTGGACTCTGCTCAGGGTATTCCATCACTTGTGTTTCGCTAGCTGCTGTTACCGAGAGCGTGCGTTTATTGCGACGAGGCTGGCCATCATCACCGTCTTCTGTGGCAGATGCCTCGACTGCAATCATGGTGGTTTCTGCAAACATGCGCTTTCTCGGTGTCACTGAAAATGGTGCCAATTGCGACAGATAGGAGGGCCTATGAGGACTACTACTGCGCTGGCCATTGCCCATGTCGTTTGCACTAGCCAAGGCGAGCGGTGGTGGTGTGATGATACTACGAGATCTGGCAGGTGGCGGTGGCGGCGATGATGCATTGACGGATTGTCTCGAATAGACGGATGGCGATCTGCGGCTGGGTGTGATGGATTCTCGTGAGTAATAGGGTTCAAAGTCGTAAGAAGCCGGCGATGAGGGTGGCATGTGGGCAAGTTCATCTACAGAGAGAGCGCGTTAGTTGGAGTGTGTGTGCCTTGAAACGTTGGCTTCTTTTTCGCACCTTTAGGCAGAGGGACAAAGGGAGGAAGATCTGGCACAGGACTAACAAGCATCCATTGAGTATACCGCGGCCTCTGTTTGCATGAGTTGACTTACTTGTGCCCTTTCTTTCTCTCCAAACGTCGTTTTTCTAAAACGTCTCTGTATTCAGACAGCATTGTGTGGTATGATTATTAAAAATAAAAGAGAGAGACAGAAAGCAAATATTTACAGAATCAATTTAAGGAAACGCGATCCAGTACTACTACAAGCCCGACAGTCACCCAATCATCCAGGAGGAGTAATCTGATCCAAGCGTACAGTAGAAGGATGCACTTGAGAGGTCTCCTGTGCGAATTGCTTGATGGATTTGAAGATTGTCGTACATGGTCATTGCCGTAGCATTTGATTTTATTTCATGGCAAGATCTATGTGTCCACATTCCTCTGTTGAAGCATCTGGATCTGATCCATTGCGAATGTATTCACAGTGTATCTCGCACCACAATACAGATTGATATGGCATCCACATTATTAGGCACTTTGGTTATACTGAAGCCTTGTATCAAAAGCATACATTCAGATGACAAGAATCTCTGCTGCTACAATGTATGATGTGCCTTATAATGGCACCTGTTCATTGACCACATCTGAGGAATACAAAATTACCTTGGATATGCAGAGCAAGCATTTCTTGATATTGAGAATCTGCTGCAAAAGCATCAAAGCCCTATCTATTTGCATAAAATACAAGGGCATCACTATTTGCACTACTACTACACAGGAAAAGCATAACCTACCTGTCTGTTTTATCAGTAGAAAAGATGAAGTCTGTCATGGCACCACTGTTACTTCTCATTGTGAAGACGTTTGCCTCAGATGAATATAGTCATTGGATAACGATGAAGCTGAAAAGGCCAATCAAGATCAAATGGCCAGCCATTGACGCAGTGCACTTTGATGCATTATTGGCTTTGAACAATACATTTGATATTGGATTTTAGGTGCTTGAAGCGTCTTTCTTTATAAACACAACGAGCTGTAATCCACCCCCACACCGAACTATGGTAAACAGTCGATCTTCGTTCTAATAGGGGACGCACAGTTCGCGCTTGTAGAGGCTTACCCAAATAATGCAATGTTGAATCTTGCGGAATGAATCAACTCTGTTTATCTGTTGGATGATATGTGCTCTCTAATAGTAAGGGAAGGCTATGTCAGAGTCGGGCGAGAGACACCCTTCTTTTCGCTCATCCGTCTAATGGCACAATGCCATTCAATCGATTCGATACCTTTTACCAGTTTTTTCATCGATTTTGGGTAAATCTGTGCGCTTTTTAATGCGCAAAGTACTTGATCATGCACTGTTTCGCTCGACGAACAACTACAGACCATCAGATCAAATGTTTATAAGCGCAATGTTCAGTGAGCAGCCCTCAAGTGTATTTTACACTGTAAAATCAAGAGTTTAGATCGCTTATATCTCGCCAACGAAGCTCGATCTCGGCCTCAAAACAGGTCTAATCGTGTTCTACGACCTGACATTAGCTTATGAATCACTTTTCAGCAACTTTTTGGGGATCGAGTTGATTATCGATTTCTGGCAAATTTTGCCTTGCTACTGCAAGGGAAAAATGGATGATTTTGAATGATGGATGTTCTCACCTCGAAAATGAAGTTTTCTACTATGGTGTTTATATGCTCAAAACAATCGTAGAAACGCAATGGAGCATGTAAAAGTGTCTTTTGACCACTTTACTATAGTGTTTGTAGACGTTTCCTCCAAAAACGTGTTCTGCATTTTTCGACAGTTGCTCCCCACAGACTAAAGGGATCATTTTGAAATTAGCACCATCAAATTTCTCGTTTAATTTTACATCTAAAAGGGTAGAGAAATACCTGTTGATCGAGTAGAAGAATCTTGTGTAATTTCCCCTGAAAGGTTTTTGGATGTCCAAACCCTTGATCTGAGGACCAGTAGTGGAGCAGCCTTTGAAATTCAATCCCAGCCGAGCAGTGTTTTGCCCTAGCATCCACACCTTTTGCATAGTAAAAGACACTATAGACGTCTAATTGCTTTCGTTAACACCCAATCTCTGTCGTTGTCACCTTGTAGGCTTTAATCGAATGATGCTGAATTTTGAAATTTGACGTTTGAGTATAGATATTCTAATTAAAGTTATTTATTACAGACCGAATCATATTAACGACTCACGATGGTGCAAATACTAATACCCTAGAGATTGATATGCTATTTGTATTATTGGACACCTCGATTGATACTGCAGCCTTAAATCAAAAGCGTACATTTAACTGACAGGACTCTCTGCTACTATGTACAGTGTATGTTGTGGCTTACAATGGCCTTTGTACATTGACCACATCTGAGGGATATCCGATCAAAATAGCTTGGATATACCAAGCAAGCTTTATATCTTGAGATTAATAATTTACTGCAATAGCATCAAAACTCTGTCTATCAACATAAAAGACTGCTCCATTTTTCACTACACTTTTGTGTCCTTGAATAGAATGATTTCATTGCCATTGGATCAAGCTTTGATCCACCACAAACTATACAATGCTACATGGGCATTTAAAGATCAACAGTGGATCCAGCCAACAGCCCGGTTTCCTAGCTGTCATCCATGTGTCTTTCAGCCAGGCATTTGGCAAGGAAAAAGTAACTCATACGATGGCATCTATTATGTCATTTGCATGCGGCTGCCCTTACCGTTGTACATCTACAATGCAAAATGTTGACTTTTTATCAGGAACAAGACATGGCTATGCAATATTAGAGATCGCAAAGGACACAGAGCATCAACAAAAGCTAATTCAGGCAGCAGCACCTCAACATAACCAACACAGGGCAGTGCTCACAGTGGATCTACTATAGCAACTTTATTTTGCATGATTTGCTGAAATGTACGTCATCTACGCCGCAAATGCTCATAAAACTGAGTTTCTTCCTTGAGATTCTTTTTTTTCAGCTGCTCGTTCATTTCTCTCGAAACCATGAAATCTCAATCCACACCCTTAATACAAGATGCTGAAATCCCTCTTAGTCCAGCTGAGCTTGAGGTTTGTTGCCGAATACATGGCTTGTACGGTGGAAAACTCATACGTGGTAAACTACATAGGTGCTTCGAAGACAGTACATCAAAGAGGGCGAATATGTAACTATACAGACAAAGTTCAACTACGCATGGGGACTCGTCAAGTCGTCGAAAACAGAGCATTTGGAATTGGGTATCAAGCTTCTTACAGGTAAGACGATTGCTTCCGAGCTGTATCTTTTGCGGTGTCCTTGTTTTAACATGGCATGTGTGCGGGTTACAACCAGAGATCTATACAGACGCACCTGAAAGAAGAAGGGAATGTCTGTACTTTTTGGCTATTGGCAACTTTAAAATCTCAAACTACTCGGAAGCAAGACGGTTCAACGATCAGTTGCTGAAATTGGAGCCTCGCAATGATCAGGCATTGGCATTGAAACAGCTCATTGATGAAAAGGTGTCTACAGGTAATGCGACTTTTTTTCAGGATGCGAGAGGCAATGAGCTGCTTATTGACGATACATCTTGTAGAGGGAGTGATTGGTTTGGCTATTGTCAGTGGAGTAGTGGCTGTGGGTGCTGCATTAGTGGCTGCTGTTGTAAAGCGATCAAAGTAAATAAATCCTGTTGTATATCCCAAGTATGTCGATGGAAATCAAAGGAGGTGGCGAGCAATCGTTGCTATAATACATGACAAGAGAAACACCAGTGTGGCAATAAGGAGGAGGGGGGGTCAATGGAGACAATGATATCACGGCTACACAAGTCGAAAAGAGAGACATCATACGTTTAATTTGCTAAATGAAGTTTTATTGAGAGCTAATTTTATAGTAGAAAAGAATGAGGGTATTGATGTTTTTGAGGGTTTTTATGTGTTATTTCCATTTTTTTGTAGATGAAATTTTATATATAAACCGCACGAGGGCATAATGATTATTTGATTTTTTTTGGGGGCATATAAAGTATATTAAAAGGAAGGTGGGATTTCCATTCCCATCTCAAAAGCACGCTGTTTGAGATAAGTGTACATTTTGTATTGAAGAGCGAAAAGAGGAGAGTCGGTAGGGGCTTCAGAGAGGTAGGACTGAACATCGACAATAAGCTTCAAGAGACTATCATCCATGATATCAGCCGCTTCCTCTTGCTGTTCTTGCTCTTGTTCTTGCTCTTGTTGGTAGCAGTAATCCTGGTATTCAGCTTCATTGACTGCTTCAGCCATGTCTTGATCGTAATCATGGAAATAGTTTAGCTCTGATTCGTATTCATCAACAGTGAAGTGGGGCAGTTCATACTGTTGTTGCTGTTGCTGCTGAGGGTCATTTAAGATAAGGTCGTTGCTATCAAAAGTAGTGGTCATTAGAATGTGTGCTGTTTGGATTTGGAAATGAAAGTGTTGTGTTTGCCAAGATCTAGTGTTTCTCTTGCGTGAATGAAATAATTGCCCCAGTCAATTATCTATAAAGTCAAAACAAAAGAAAGAAAGACCTCAATCAAATTATTCAAAAGAGTGTAAGGTGTGAATACCAAGAAAAAAGAGAGTGAGAACCGCATCTCTACTAAAACGATGCTTTATATAGTGATGGTGGTACGGATATATCGGAGTGCTCCTCTATAATGAATCATAGGGCGTTGTCCACATGTGTTGGTAGTTGTACTTTTATGTTGGAAATCGCACAAGGGTATTTGTTTACTTTAGTATAAATTAGTCTTGATGGAGGTTTCAGGGAAATCGTCTAGATTGTGCAATTGGTGATGCTGGAAACTGCCGTGCTGTCCCAAGCGAGTAGCGTAGGCATTGATGATGGAGGCAAAGTAGATTTGGATAAAGTTGCCTACAAAGACCACGATACCGCCTGCAATCAGAATCTGCTTGGTGGCTGTATGACAATCCTCCAGAAGCAGGCCTTCTTGCTGGTTGGATGTGATGATGGTGCTGTCATTCAGATACTTTTGGCATTCGTCAATGATGCTGTTCTGCTTGACCAGCATGAAGATCCATATCGCACTGGATGATAGCAAGAGCAGTATCACAACAGTCCAATATAAAAATCGAAATACATTGATCATACTCCTATTTTGCTGTGTAATCATATACTCACTTTAGTAAAGTATACACAAACACTGAAATCAAAACTCTAAATTTATACCGTAATGCCACCAATCACACCAAATAATGCACTGACGGAATAGAGACCGACTACTGCCACCAGACTCCAAAACACAGCTAGAGCAGCTGATACATCCTGCAAGCCATAGATCACTAATTTCATGTTTTCGTCTCATCAGTCGACTGGAAAGAGTGCAGTATGCAATACTCTACCCACCTTGACGCTCTTTCAGCAGCCATATCAGGATGCCAATGTATAATACCTACATCAAATCATTGTCAAACACCTTGTCGTAACCTGGAGTAATGTAAAATACCTACAGATGAACAAACAGCAATCGCAGTAACACCAGCTCTGCATCGAATGTTAGTATCGTGTGCCTGCATCTGCTTTTAGAGCTGTCTCTACCTGAGAGGGATACAAAAGCAGCAATTGTTGAGCCCCATGAACGATGACAAAGAAAACAAGGGAAAAGAAAGAGGAAGAAAAAAGAAAAAAATTAAGGAAAAGGTTATTATTCGGGATCAATACATTGCATTACACCAAACAATCATCATTGAACAAGTAAATCAAATGTGTAACCATGGCAACGACGTTGAATTATTTCATTATTATCATCCATTTTCTTTGTTACGATGTGGTCATCTCCATCACATTGCTCTGCTTGAAATGCGAGACAATGGCAGCATACTACGGCTGTGCTCAGCGGCGATCTCTACAAGACTCATCCTTGTTTTTTCCATGAAAGCATCTGTCTTTTTTGACATAAAAGTTACACTGACAGCTTGACGCTTCTCTCGCCATTTGAAATCTGCCATGTAGATTGGAAAGCATCAATCTTTTGTATGCTTTTTTTGTTGACCTTTTGGATGTTGCATGTATTAATAGTTTAATCTCCCGCTTTGACAGCAAGAAACATCTCTTTACGAATGATGAGCTCTCTATCCTTATTCCTTGCTCTTTTTCTTTTTCCCTCTCAATCTCTTGTACGGTATACATACACAGTCTAGACATGGCATTACAAACATTGGAAAAGCGTAAAAAGCACAAGAATGATGACGATCAAGATGGAGCAGATCAAGATGCCAACACTGGCGATAACACCACTGCTGTAGATGGTTCTTATGGCGATGCTACAGCATCTAGCGCTGATAGTGGTGACACACCTACTAGCATTGATCCATACAATGCCACAGATCCTAACAATTCCGACTCGGATGCAACTTACCCTGCAGACGATGATGGCAGCAATGACAATGGTAAGTCTACTGAGCTATCTGCAATGAATGGCTTTCTATGCGTTATCTATAAACACGTATGGTAGTTTCCCCAAGTGGGTTAAACTTTGCTGTGCATGATGCTTTGAAACCAGCGCAAATCTTTATTATGTTTTGGCTTGGAGTTTTAATGTTATTTTGGGAAATCACCCATAGACGATCAAACCACCACTGATAATGGAGACGATGGCGATGATACTACAGAAACTACTAGTGCGGCGACAACAGGTATGTTTAACAAACAAGGGTAGCATATGTAAAAGGGCTCATTGTTGTGTAATACACATTAGATTTCTACTACCCAACACTGACTACATCAACAGTGGATGCTGCTGGTACGTATACAATTCAACAGAAATCCTGATTTTGTCTTTTTGTGTTTAACTCTGATTATACGTTTAGAAGCCACTCCTTCTACAACAGAAATAGTGTATCCAACTGCTAGCATTACCACTGCTACTGTCTCTACCACATCAGATGCTGTGGAAACTACATTTATTACTACTACTTCTCCCTCAGATGCAATCTATTCTAGTACTCCTACGCCAACTACCACCTCTGTTGCTGCTTCTACCACATCAGATATTACCGAAACTACATATACTACTACTACTTTTTCATCAGATACAGTCTACTCTAGTACTCCTACACCAACCACCACTACATCAGACGCATCTTCTTCCAGCATAGAATCAACGTCATCCCCATGGAGCACTTATTCTTCATCCTCGGTTATTACATCAACAGATGCATATACCTCTACAACTGCTCTACTTTTACCAACTTCAACAAGCATTTGGCCATCCAGCACAACAGACTTTATAAGCTCTTCATCTGCCCTAATGCCTTCTGCATCTTCTGCTTTGGATCAAGGTGAGCAAGCAAGTGAATCATCACAAGGTAATGGCCTCAGTCAAAAGAACAAAGCCATCATTGGCGGGTGTGTTGGCGGTATTGGAGGTGCCATTGTGCTAGGAGTAATTGCATTCTGGTGGGTTGCTCGCTGGAGGAGACATCGCCGCGAAATTGACATGGAAAGCTACCGTCCCGAATCAGATTACAGCGGTTCAAGTGTCACTTCTCAACCACCTCGCTTGCATGAACCTTATTATGACCATGATTCCTCGTCCAACTTCAATTCAAGCACGCCAAACATGAGTGCTGATCAAATGATGCAAACTCGCTACTAACAAGTAATAAACACTGTATCCTTCTGGACATCCATTCTTTAAATTGCCGCCTCCTTTCAATCAGGATTGTCATTGCAGCGTCACTATTACTTTAATTTGCTTGAAATTGACCCATCCCTCTCTCTCTTTTTCTTTCAAACGTTATATTGTCAATATGCCACCACCATTGAAAAGATCTGGATTGCAGAACGAAGTCGTCAATTTTTATAGACAATGCTTTAGAGCGGCACGAGAGAAGCCAGCAGTAAGGAGAGCGAGTCGAAAAAGCATCCACATGTTGACATACTTCATCCCTAGGAAACAAGGCCCAGATTTCATGCATTCATCCGTAAAGAGTTCAAGGAACACAACATTCGAAAATCAGACTTTGCAACAATCGAATATATGCTTAGAAAGGGAAGGAAGCAATTTGAGACGTACACTCAAAAAGGTGTAAAAGATATCCATGTTTAGACAATGCTGCCTATATGAAATAAACCTGTAATTCCACATCCCATATGTACAAACACAATTTATTCATGTTCCAAATCTAATCTTTCTTGGCAGCAGCCTCTTGCTTTTCCTTTTCTTGATCACGATATCTAAGAGAGGTTGCTTCGGTACAGAAATACAGCTCCTTCAACACTTGAACACATTCATCTGGCTTTTCTGAATTGGCTGACAGGCATTTATCATAAGCATTGATTTGCATAGTGCAGTGCTCCTTGACGAATTTCAGAATGCCAACACTAGGTTTGATTTCAGTCAAATTATGCACAACATTTGTCCAACGAGATGGTAAAATCACTTACTTGTCTTCAGAACATTTGGTCAAGGCCTTCTTTTGTTGCATGCAGCTCTTGTCCCATGAATGAGGGTAGTTTTCGACACACTTTTGGTACATTTCGAGTTGAAGTGCACATTTCTCACGAACTTGCTCAAGTGTATCATCCATTTTTGTTGCTTTGAGTAAAAGGTAAATGATGTTGAATGATGAAGGACCCCTATGAATGCCTGAAATGACAGGTGTTTTAAGGTAGTCACGACGAATAGCTATGATTCAATCCACACTCTTGATGCGCATAGTTGAATCAGTATCGTGGAGCATTGTGTCGAGACAAATATGTGCGTTTGCAAGCATGTATACCCCAGCTATCAGGCTCACATCAAAGATGTCTACACTTTATTTTAATAAATGGCCATGAAACTAATAGTGATTTTGTTTTAATATGCTTTTTATGTCAAAATCCAATGTACTACTGTATAAAATTAAATCTGCCAAAGCGTTATTATGCTTTTATTGAGAGAGCATTTGTAGTATGCTATTCATTTTGCTTGAATCTGCTGCATGATGATAAGCTATTATAATACAAATGATTTTATTATTTACCCAACAACTCAAAATGCAAATTATGATTGGCATGATTTACCCAGAGAATCAAGGAATAGACCAAGACTGACAATGTGAGACCTTACTAGGACATTTGATATAACAACACTATGATTAAGAGCGATTCATTCACACGATGTGCGAGATAAAGATGCATCATTATGCTAATGTTTTAAATGTTTGTTCATACGCAGTTGAGCGTTATCAAAATGAATACAAATAGCATAAACTCCAAAGAGTGATATTTGATTTAGTAGGTTATTGTTGACTTCATTTGAAATTTCTTTAGTATGGTAGCATTTGTGCTTTATTGCATTTGACATTATGATGAGTCATGCTTTTAAAACTATTGTAGATAACTGTAACTTGCTTTGCATTGCTCTAATAATCCTTTAAATTGGAGATATACCTCCTCTCTTTGCTCAAAGATGCTAATATCGATTACTTCCAAACTACACCCAAAATCAAGATATTAAAGATTGACTTTGAACTTTTCATTGAAGGCAGCATGTTTCCAAAGCCAAATTTTGGTCGAAAAACGACAGCAGTGAGATTGATTTTAGATTGAAATAGCTGCTATTTATTCAGAGACTGATTATCTTTCACGATAAGCAACTTTTGAGCCACAAGGTTTATATGGAAGCTTTTAATTAAGAGTAATTACGAGCGATGGGCCGATAGACAGTGTGTTGTAACACCTTGTAGTCAAACTCGCTTGACCATAGCTTGCATTAGCTGGGGAAAACTATTCGGCAGTGCTACTCCATGAGGACAAGAGCTACAAATCCAAGCAATACCTCAAAAGATCGGTAGTTTTTAGGCTACAAAATACCCAAAATTGATACTCGAGCTTTAAAGTTAGCATGCTCCTCAACCTAATTTTGCACTGATCATGCTTGTGCAATTGTATTTCATGTAGCTAGCATGGTTGTTGAAGATCCATGATCTTTGTGGTCTTTATGATTTTGAGCAGATGCTACATAATAAAAGTTGTTGAATTGTGTGAACGGTAGTTGTATGTCTAGCCCAGTTTGTTGCCCGTAATTTGTTTGACTAGGGCGTGGTAAATTTGGGTTTGTTGAAGACGATGTCGATGAGTAACGGTGGAAAAAGAAAAAAACGGCCAATTTTTGAATGGATGTAGCTCTGGATTTTACTAAGTGAACCCGAGGAAAAAGCATCGTAGCTTCTGTTTCTTTTTCCATTTTCTATATAATGGTCTACTTTTTATGTAAAAAGCTCTCAGCTTTTTTCAAATCAGTGCTTGAGCATATATGAAGTTACGAATTTCGAGTGGATTCATGAAGGGAACGTACATTTGGTACTCCAATGTAACACAGCGTGCTAAATACATCAGAGAGCTATTGAATGGTCTTTGTTTTGTTCAAATCGGATGAGCCAATCTCGAGAAAAAGCAAAAAATGTCATCGAGGAAAATCATCCATTTTCCATCAATTTTCCCTTGCCATCATGCATCCAAAATTTGGGTGACGATTCTTTGGTGAAGACAAAATGGTGATTTTCTCATGATAGAATTAAGCTACAGGGACAACCAAGGGTTCATTCGATAGGCAATTTTTTGCTCTACAATTTCGATTAATGCTCTAGGTCATGTTGTGATGACAGAAATTGAATAGTTTATCAAAAACTGTCAAAAAAGCACCAAAACTATCCCAGCAAAGATATATTGAATAACCGACACTCAGACACTTGAATTTGGTATGGTTAGATTTTCCTTAAAATTCTGCACAGATTTCATATAAGGTTCATGGTATGGTTGCTATCAACAACTGCTTTATATACACGTCAGTAGAATTGAGGGGGTCATGAATTCTGTCCGTTAGCTAATATGAACGTTTGCAGCATCCCCTTTTTCAGTTCCCGCCTAGTTGACAGTGCAGTCGCCTGGTTTATACCGGAGTCGGCTGTTTTACGCGCTGGTGACTATTTTCAACCTCAGTTTAATGGCAGCATTTCCTCCCTTTTTTTTATTTTCATTTTGCAATGCTTCTACTCAAAAAACGATAGCTCTACAGCCGCTGAAAGTGCCTGTTTTTGT
>JAXQGS010000246.1:0-23575 GCA_037040325.1 Mucor sp. M7501 | reverse complement strand
GAGAAGAAGATTGCTGCTCGTGCTGCCACTGCTGCCATCGATCCTCTTTTGAACGATCAATTCAATGCCGGTCGTCTTTACGCTGTCATTGCTTCTCGTCCCGGTCAATCTGGTCGTTGTGATGGTTACATTCTTGAGGGTAAGGAACTCGAGTTCTACCTCCGTAAGATCAAGGTAAGATTTTGGCATATGTTATGGGCATTATGATCGGGTTACTGACCAGCATTTCTTCTTTTTTTCTGTATAAATCAAATAGTCCAAGAAGCATTAAGTTTCTTATTTTACATTAATAAAAATAAAAAGCTTCATATTCACTGGTTTTTTAAATTAAATACTCCCAAGGTTTAAATTATCTACAAAAAAAAAAAGAGAGCTGCAATATCAAACATATGCAACATGAGAGATTTTGACATTTTCATGCTAAGCTTTTACGTCTGATCTATAACAAAATGCATGGACATTGCGTCGACCTTATTTCGCTCAGGATCAAGACATTCCATATGAAAATTTTTTGCCGTAAATGTATACTACACAACCCAAATGGAGAAGCTAATTGCTACCAGGATCCAGCAGTTGGCATCTCCCGGACCGAACTGCATGGCAGATTCAGTGGTTGTCAAATAGGTGTTGCAGCTGGAAAAAAAAGGGCCGGCCAACCAAATTTATCATCAAGTGAACAGTTATAGGCGTTGATTCTCCCTCTTTTAGCTTCGATATAGTCCCAACAATGGTATGATGAACATCAATGGCATGTGGATGGATCTAGCGTGCTCGAAGAATGTATGAGGGTGCGATGTACAGTGGATGGATGGATCGATGGCACGGCAGATCAGGATAGCCATGTGTTTTTTTGTTTTGTTTGACAGTCGAGCCGCCATGTGGATTATGGATACTTTGGATGTCGTCGAGTTGATACACTGCACCAGCACGCCTTCATATGAGGCACACCGCCATTCTCATACATTCGCACGGCACGAGACCTAGATCTGAGGAAGGGGAAGGGGGGATATGAAGTGGCAATTGGCATGAATGCTAAACGATATCATCACTTCCCATAGAGCGCCGAAGAACAGAAGGTTACCAAGAACCCCATGCGCAACCTCCAAATTGAGAAGTTGGTTCTCAACATTTGTGTTGGTGAGTCTGGTGATAGACTTACTCGTGCTGCCAAGGTTCTCGAACAATTGACTGGTCAAACCCCCGTCTACTCCAAGGCTCGCTACACTGTCCGTACTTTCTCTATCCGTCGTAACGAAAAGATTTCCGTCCATGTCACTGTCCGCGGCCCCAAGGCTGAGGAGATCCTCGAACGTGGTTTGAAGGTCAAGGAATACGAGCTCAAGGCCCGTAACTTTTCTCAAACCGGTAACTTTGGTTTCGGTATTGACGAACACATTGATTTGGGTATCAAGTACGATCCTTCCATTGGTATCTACGGTATGGATTACTACATCGTCATGGGCCGTCCCGGTAACCGTGTCTCCCGCAGAAAGCACTGCAAGGCCAAGGTTGGTGTCAACCACCAAATCAAGAAGGAAGAAGCTATGGAATGGTTCAAGCAACGTTTCGATGGTGTCATCTCTTACAAGGCTTAAATATTTTCCCCCCCCCCTTTTTTTTATATAAATATAATAAAAACAATCCAGAGATCATTTATATACTTTATTCATGTGGATGTGTATGAGATGGAATGCATAGTGGAAAGAGGGGTATGTTTGTAGATGTGTGTGTGTGTGTGTTGTGTGGTTACTCTAACGCTGCTTTGGCAGTTTGCCATGGTGCTCGATCCATTGGGCAAGTCTCTCCTCTTGTTGAGCTCTGGAACCACGTCAGTATACAGTGTAGATGGAAAACATGGCTGCATTCTCCCCAAACGAGTGGGCAATCATCACCAGGCCGTTTGCAATTAGGACAGCAGCCATCATAGGCAGAATGACATATGCCGCATACATCGTCTCCTTCCTTCACGTCCCAGGCCCATTCAGCAACCATCGTACAGGATTCGACTTTGATTTTCATTCTGACAAAATAGCGTAATTCGTGTACAAAGAGAAGGGCAATCTGATCGCCAAAACACCTGTTTATTTGAATGATTTGGTGGTCACATCCAGTTGAATGCGAATGATCTGCTGTTGTGTGCACAATGAGACGACATACATGGAGTTGCAAGCATCGATCGCTAGAGTAGTGTTGCTTGCATGTAAATCTAAAAGAAAGCACCAGAGATTGTTGCAGAAAAGAGCATTGAGCAGTTATTTATTTGGCAGATGGAAAACGAGAGGTCTAATAATTGGGTGGTTTACGTTGTTTCTACCTAAGAAATTGGAGCAGTTTGTCTTGTTGGCTCATTGCCATCGTTATCAAATGACACTGGGGAGGTTTGTCTTGTAAAATTGTCAGGCAATGGTGATGTATCTATGGAAACAGGAGACGTCTGTCTTGTAAAGTTATCAGGGAGATTGGATGAGGAAACAGGAGATGTCTGTCTTGTGAAATCATCGTCATTGGCATTGAACTTTTGGACAGCCACTGCTTCAGTGATAGGTGTAGCAGTAGGCTCAATAGGCTCTACTACAGACATTGTAGCTGTGGGAGGGCTATCAACTGCATTGAACGCGTTATATTGCTTGCTGAACCATTCCTTGATACCAGCCAAAGAACTGTGTTGTTCAGATAGGGAGCCATTGACAGCAGCCTCAAACCCTACAGTGCTGTTCAAGACTCTACCTGCAAAATCCTTTTGAATAGCACTAAGGTCAGTTGCATTACCAAACAAAACTTCAGCATTGATGCTCGTTCCAGAAACATTGGTGAGATTGAGGCGAGGCAAAGAGCTGTCCCAATAGACATCTTCTTGGACCATATTAGCGAGTGCGTCAATACGCTTGTTAATAGTCTCGGGATTGGTGAGGTTTTGAGAGATTTGACTGAGGATATCCTTGAAATTCTGTGCAAAATCAGGCACCTGTAAGAATCCATCCAGCAGAGGTCGATTTTGGCTATTGAAACCCGGATAAGTGCTGATATTACCGCTCCACAAATCTGACAGGTTGAAAGCAGCTGTATTGCCCATGGTATTTTCCATAGTGGAAGGGATAAAAGTGATGTGGGATCCATTGGGATTGTTGTAGAGAAAGTAGTTTCTTGCTGCTGCAATATAGCCATTGGTATTACCGAGTAAAACCTCCAATGCGGCACTGTACGTAAATGAGAAACAACATATGGGCATCAGTGCATGAAAAATAAGCCTATGACAGCACCAGCAACTAACCTTTTCAAGAAACTGGAGGTTTCAAGATATCTATTCCAGGCTGTAACAGGTTCCACATTATCAACGGTGTCAGAGGTATTTGTGAGAAACTGTGTGAAGGCAATGAGGCCTCTGAAACTACTGCGGCTTTGTCTGATATCAGCTGTTTGTTGGATAGAATAGTAATTGTTGGGAAACAACTCATTGCCATTCGTGCTCTCATTGTACTTGGTTTGATCCTCTCCCAAAAAGTCAAGTGTCGCATTGTAGTCGCCAGAATAGAGGATGCCGTTATTATACTCGTCTGAGCTATTACCAAACTCATTTCTTAAGAACTGGGTTTTGTAATCTTCCATCAAGCCATAAAGGCCGTAAGGTCGATCATTCACAAAGACACGCACAAAGGAGAAGCCTGGTGCAGCGAGTCCTGCTGCTCTAGCAATATCTGAAGCAAGATGCTCTCTCAAGTAAGAGGGATCAGAAGCCAAGGATCGCAATAAAAGGTGCTTGTGAGAACCCAATGTTTGGTTTTTGTGAGAGACATCCAGTTTGAAGGAAGGTTTGGGAAGATATCTTGACTCTGGAGTAGATCCATCAACATGAACTCGCACCTTTTGGTATTTCTTCACTTGATCAGGGCTGCTCAATGTTAGTGCATGGACATGTAGTTGCTTCAATAAACCACACTTACGTAATATAGACCATGTTCATGGACACCAGATCACTTCTGGAGAGATCATCGAGAGCCTTCAGTTTGTAATTTCGAGCAGACAAGTAAATGGTTGGGATTTGGCCCTCAGCATGGAATCCAGCATCGTTTCTGTTCAAAGACTCGAGAGGTTCAAGAGCTTGTGGGAGCGCAGGCACATCCATGGTCGTCCAAGTGCGATTGTAGAACTCGTTCAATGTGACATTGCCAGACACGGCTGATCTGCTAAATGTCTCTCTCTCAATCACACCGCTTTCATTATTCAATTTGACGTATTGATACTGTTGGCCGGAGGGAGCAGAACCTGTGAAGAACAATGGGCAATCATCAGATCTGTTCAATGGATAGGTTTGATTGTCAACCACGACACCAACAGACTGTCCTGAAACGACAGGTGCAATGACATTGTATGTGGTGTTTGTTGTTTGTGCTGCTGCAATTGCTGTAAATGCAGCAATGCTTGCCACTAGACTCTCTGTGTGAGCTACTGTGCCTTTCAATTGCTCAAAGGAGGACTTACATGCTATCCATAGACTCATGATTGTGTCTTGTTGCAAAGAGATGCAAAAAAATCTTTTGTCCAAATGCACATTTATATATATACTGCAATGGATGTTTCAAATTGGGATCGTGCCATTTGTCTGGTTTTACATTGAAATGGCATTTGATTAGCCCAAGCTTTACCGATTCAACAAAAGAGTTGACCCAACAGAACATGGCGTAGATCAGCATATAGTTTTTGGAGCACAAGGAACAAGTGGTTTCTTTATAAGCT
The DNA here is from genome assembly GCA_037040325.1 of Mucor sp. M7501. NCBI lineage: Eukaryota > Fungi > Mucoromycota > Mucoromycetes > Mucorales > Mucoraceae > Mucor > Mucor sp. M7501. The sequence continues at coordinate 18,841 of JAXQGS010000246.1, read as the reverse complement.
ATACCGAGGCACATCTGATGTGGGTTAGGGTCCCGACAGAAGCAGCTATATATTGCTGCAATGTATCGTTAATCAAGATAGCCTCGGTTGAAGGTATTGATAATTTGTACACACCTATATTTTTGTTGTTCAGTTTCAATCGCCTTGAAAGAAAAATGTGCCACGAAACCCAACAGCTATTTTTAATCTATTAAAAACAAGAGCAGGTTGGATGGTGTCGTTGAGATGCTCTAGGAAGCCACCAAGTCTTTTTGAGATGATGTTGTAGGCAGGGTGGTATACTTGGTCAGGCTAGTGGTATACAACCTGTATCATGCGGCAATCCTTTGGAAATTCAAGTTTTTTTTTTCAAGGGCGCCTTCTGTCAGCGACATTTGTCAAGAAGAGATGGAAAATAGGGGGGAAAAACGGCTACTGAAAGATGCATCTACTATAATAACCTGTCCATTGAGAAGGAAAAAAAGCTTATTTATAGTCAAAATAAAGCTGTTTTAGTTGAAATAAGGAACCCCATTTATACATTTGTTGTCAAACCAAGAATTCACACAAATGGCTTTCTATAAAAAGAATCCAGCATCGTTTATTGATTCCAAATGCAATTGGGAATTAAGGAATTACTTGGTAAAACCATTTACGATGTGTCATTCCGTAATCAAATTGCGATTGCGATCATTTGCATATGACATCCCATATCCCAAGCCATTGTTGACAATGATACAAAGCTACATGATATACTGTCGTCAGGGCTCCGAGAAGCTAAAATAGGGGATGGCTATGCAAGCATGATCACCAGCTTGCGTCGTATAAAAGCGTATTGCCAGCCACACGAAATTTGTTTATCCTTCTTCAGCCCTTGCCTTGTACAACCTACTAAAGCAGAAAAAAGCCAACATTAGCAAAACACAATGAATACACTGCCATGTCTTATCCGCTATGATACAATCTAATATATTGCAAATTTCGCTTGGCTAAGATAGGGCTCGCTAGAATTGATCCCTCAATGCAATTTGAAATGACGATATATTGGCCAGAAAGCAAGAAAAGCTCAGGATTACAGCATAACGCTGAGCAGAGCGTTAGTGTAACTGTACAATGACAGAAATAAAGGTACACGTGTTATGGTTTATACAAATCCATTTGTCTCACCCAACAGGAACACTGGTGCTATATTGCTGTGAGGGAGCATGAAATCAACATCACCAACAACAACCATCAAGTATAAATAGAGGGCTTGGTGCCTTGCTCTCGCCTTATTTTTTTCTTGTTTCTTATTTCTCCTTTCCTTTATCAATCTATATATGCTTCAAAAACCACAGTTACTAGTGCTATTGCTAGGCATCTCAAATGCAATTGCACAAAACATTACTTACAAAGTAGTGACAACATCCATCGACCATGACAGTCAGCACGCTATGGGTGTGCTCATCGACAATTACGAAACACCCTTCCCATTGATCGCATCTGACGACATGCCATACATCTATACAGGCCATGCGCCCATTGCAAAGACTGGATACAGCTACGTTCGCTTCAACAAGGATTCCCAATCACTGGAGGAAAGAGAAGCCTTCACAAGAGATGTCATTGAAACCGATTCCATGTTTGAATTCTACAACAGATCTCGCAACATTTACAATGTCCCCGCATTGCCTCAATTGTACGAGCCCATTGATGCCATGCACAGAGTAGCAACCAACTTGCATTACAGCGATAGAATTCCAACATTTTTCCTTTCTGGCGACATTTCAGCTATTCAGGGCAATTCCTCTAAAGGCATTGACGCAGCAGTTGATGTTACCTATGTTGGGTATGTCTAGTGAACACAAAAGAACCGAATGGCATGACTAATTTCTCGTTGAACCACAGCTTAGACGAGGCCAAAACTCTTAAAAAAGCAAAGATTCAGCTCTCAGGCCGTGGCACCAGAAATCTTCCCAAGGCATCTTACAAAATCAAGTTTAACAAGAAGGACATGCTCTTTGGCTACAGAAAGATCAAGTTCCGCTCTCTTACCACGGATCCTTCGTATATTCGGGAGAAATTAGCCTTTGATTTAGCAGAGTCATTTGGACTTCCTACTACCCGCTATTCCTATGCCAGGTAACATTAATTGCATTTTCTATTTTCTGCTCCATTTACTAAATATAGCTTAGATTGTTCATCAACAACGAACCTTATGGTCTCTTTGGTATTGAGGAGGATTTCTCCAATCCTTGGGTTGCAAATGAATTCAATAACGGCGTCAAGAAAGGCTTCAATCAGGGTACTCTTTACAATGGTGCTATTCGCTCTAATCTGGAATATCTCGGTGAAAGTGAGGCGCCTTATCTCGAAGTCAAGGTGAAGAAATTTGGCGACACGGCATACAGCATCAAAGCCAAACCTACTCAGGGAAAAGCAGACATGAAAAAGTTGATTGCTCTGACTAAATTCCTCAGGGACGCTCCCTCTACCGAGTCAAATGCTGTGGCTATCTGGAATCAACATTTGGACACAGACAGTGTTCTGAGAAGTCTTGCACTAGAAGTGCTTTTGGGAGATACCGATGGCTACATTAGCAGTGGAGACAACTACTACATCTATGAAGATCCCGCCCATCAAGGTCGATTTGTGTATATTATCTATGATTTGGACTTGACACAAGGCTCTGCTTCTCGTCACTATGTCTCTGAAACGTTAAAGGGAGACTACACACAATTTTTGGGCTACAAGGAAAAGAGACCACTCTTGCACCAGATACTCAAGGTACCTGAATTCAAATCAAAGTTCGAATCTATTCTTCGCGATTTCATTCAAAAGCAAAGAGACAATCAAGACTTTTTGTACCAACGCATCGATGCTCTCTCTGTCATGCTCAAGGAAGATGTTGCCTGGGATAAGTCCATCTCGAGAGAAAGCCGCGAAAACGGTGTGAGCCAGTATCTGGAGAAAATCGTCAATGGCAAATCTGCTGAAGCAAACGTGGTCGATTACTCTGAAAGAATTTTGTATAACAATATTCCATTTGATACTGCCGTCAATGGCACTATCAATCGCTTGACCATTATGGGTTTGAAAGAGTGGTACTCCAAGATGGTTGAATCTTATTCTTCGTTTGTGTAAATATTTTTTTGTATACCAATGTTACCCTAATAAATGTCTGCCATACTCCTTTTTTTTTTTCTCCCCCGTGTATTTATATATAGTATACCGTACATATTTCATTTTAAATAGAACAGTTACCGAGGTTGATAGACAAGAGGCGATTTTGGTGTAGGATGCCGTCATATTGAGCAGTGTAAAAGTGCATGAAATCATCGCCCTCCACATCCAGGTCAGACTCAGTAACGTCATAGGTCTATGCCATTTATGTGATGTTCTCTAGTAGGATGTTATGACATGTTTGTATATAAATATCATTCCAACCAATGTATTTATAAACAGTGATCCATGGATTAATACTAATTAAAAAAAAAAAGAGGGGTTCTCAGCGTGATTTATATATTTAGGCAAATGTTAAGTGATATGCCATTCTTTAGAATGTTATGATGAACCGCCAAAAATGTGGTCTTTTGTTGCCGATCCTGTGTTATTATACATGTGCCTATTTTTAACTTGCAACCAGAAAGTTAAAATAAACAAACAGGAGCATCTGAAAATGTAAGAGATTATATTATACTCGAAAGGCAGAGTGAGGAGTAACTTATGTCATGGTGTAATTTGGTATAAAATAAAGCCCTGTTGCCTACCCTTTCTTTTTGTTTTTCCCCCCACTTATCATTTACTTTTCCCTACAATGTCTACCACTAATCCATGCTTAATGACTAGCAACACTGCTTGCCGCAAACGAAAGAGATCTTTAGATTCACATGTTCGCTTTTCTACTCAACCACAAAGTATCATCTACACCTACTCACAGTCAGATTATGATCGCAGTGGGTTGTCATTTCCCGAGATCCAGCATGACAAACAGAAATTCATACTAGCATTGGCCATCAACTTTGTTGGTTCTGACACTTCTCCTCCATCTCCACCAGCAGAGCAACCGACATTCATCAAAAAGCCAAAAAACAAGAGACCCAAGCTCTCAATTGATACAGCTAATTTGAAAGGTCCTCTTTATTTCACAAATATGACTACAAATCATCAGAAGAAAGCATTAGCATCGCCGCCATCGCCAGTGGAGGAAGTTGAAGAAGTTGATATCATTACCAAAGAGAATACTCGAAGAAACAGCTTACCGCTTGTTTTTTAAACTTTCCTCAAATTCAACAGTGTACATAATATACAATATACAATACATGCAGCCCTGAATATTTGTTGCTGTTTGCACAAATCTAATAAACACATTTTTCATTGGCATATTTAAGTAAATTTCGATATTATCCATGTATCTATGATATGCGTACGGTTAGTTTCATAGACACACAACAAAGCCGCTACGTAAACACCAGATCAATTAGTATGGCCATATTGCACTACATGCACATGTACATTTTAACCTTTTACTGAGATATACGGTAGTGTAATGTATTATGCAAACTAATTGAACCAACCTTGGAATTCAATCAAATGATAGAGTCTCCTTTCAACAACACTCCTTTTATACACTGTAGCATTACATTCAATGTATTTTAAATCATTTCCTCTTGCTTTGCCGCTCCCTGATATTAAGCTGATCGCCATCATGAGGATAGCAAATGATCCATGTTTACCTGTGCCAAGAGGTTTTTCATGCAGGTGAAAGTTCGCTGTGCGTCTCTTTTTATAGCATAAAAAGGGAAAACGTGCGCTGAATTATTTCCTGTTATTTCAATTAATATACTGTTTCGCTAGATGATAAACTACAGACCATCACGTCAGATGCTAATAAGCGCAATGTTCTGTGAGCAGCCCTCAAATGTATTTACCACTGTAAAATCAAGCGTTTAAATTGCTTATTTCTCGCCAACGAAGCGCGATATCGGCCTCAAAACAGGTGCCATCGTGTTCTACGACCTGAAATTAGCTTATGGATCACTTTTCAGCAATTTTTAGGGGATCGAGTTGATGATCGATTTCTGGCAAATTTTGCCTTGTGGTAGCAAGGGAAAAATGGATGATTTTGAATGATGGACGTTTTCACCTCGAAAATGATGTTTTCTACTAAGGTAATCCTAAGCTCAAACGAACCGCAGTGAAGCATAGGAGCATGTAAAAGTGTCTTACGACCGATTTAGTATAGTGTTTGTAGACCTTTCCTTCAAAAACGTGTTTTGCATTTTTTGACAGTTACTCTCCATAGACTAAAGGGATCGCTTTGAAAGCAGCACCATTGGATTTCTCGTTCAATTTTGCATGTATAGGTTTAGAGAAATACTTGTTGTTCGAGTAGAAAAATATTGTGTAATTGCCCCTGAAAGGGTTTCGGATGTCCAGACGAACGATCTGGAGGACCAGTAGTGGACGACGCCGCTATGAAATTCAATCCCAGACAGGCAGTGAGTGTTGTTGTTTTGCCCTGAAAACCACTTTTTATGACACTGTAGACGTCTAATTGACTTGGCTATGCTCAATATCTGCCGGCGTCACCCTGTAGACTTCAATCGCACGCTGCTTTATTGTGAAATCTGACATTTGAGTATACATGTTAAGGGTTTTTCCTCGTTATTAGGCACGTTTTTTAGATCCAGATGATGGCTTTGGTGGGATGTTCTACTATGGCTTCCTGAGCCGCATAGTTGCGTATTGGCCATATCTGATGAACAGTGTAAAACGCTGCTTTTGAAGTTTAAACAATTGAGCAACATATGTTCATTTACGACCTTATTCAAGCTCTGAGATCACCAAATGAAGAAGTGCGTTCAAGTTTGAATACTGAATCATAAATGCGATTGAAAATATGGCAACAGATCCTCGAGGAAGAGGTGTTTATCTTTTCTTTATAATGCTATTATAAAGCTTCTCATTGCTCCTTACACAATACCACTGCCTCCTTATTTCTTGTAGCACAAAAGGTAACCTGCGTTCAATCATTTCTTGGGGTAGATGCCTGTTCCTGTGCGCTACATTAAAACCACTTCATATTCTTTTTATTATTGCTTACTTTTCTTTTAAAGAGTTGATGCCAAATTCAATCTTTCAAAGAGCTATAGTCACGTTGAGGCAAGCAGGAGTATATTCAGCTTACAACTTACCCATGTGCAACAAGTGCTTATACCGAAGTGATCCGGGGTTTTATACGAGCATGCTTGCATCTACCATTGACTAATACAGCTACAAACAAAATCTACTCGCAAAACTACTTGGATTTTACAAGTGCAGCATTCAAGGCTTAGAGCAGCAGCAGGCATGTCTTGGTATCTCAAATCCTAATGAGCAATGCAGATCTACTCGAATTTGAAATTATACCATGTCAGTGTATCATGGTGACCAGCAAGATTTTGACAGCTGCATGAACCAAGTCCAACATCTACCAATGTCACAAATCAGATGTAAAAAGTATTCATAATAGATTACTTAATAGGGTAAACATTACAAGTGGGTTGATTGTATTAACACTGATAGAGCACATGCTGGCGATATATTGATGAGCATAATCCTATCAGCATGAACAATGAAAGTGACCTGTTTTTTAAACAATGCCTTTTCGCTGGAGCAACTGCTTTATGTTGACACTTGTAGCCCTCGCTCTCTCTCTCTCTCTCTCTCTTTCTCTACATCAGATAATTATACACATTCAATGGACCCTGCTGATATAGAAGTAGGTGCTTTCTTTATTAGTATACCGAGCATGCAAACCAACCCATCATGTAGGTAAAGTGTCCCCCAGGTGACGGTATATCAGCGGTCCAGTTTTCAACGGAATCAGATCTCTTGGCTGCATCATCCTGGGATAACCAAGTAACATAATATATAGAGGGCTTTCATCATGCACCGAGTCCTGCTTGGACTAAGCAAACCATTGCTTTATTCAGGTTTACATATACGACATCGACTTTGACGACAGAGAATCTTACATCAAATATACATATCCGCATGAAGCGCCGGTATTGTGTCTAAAATGGAGCTTGGACGGTTCTCAAATTGTGTCTGGTGGAGCCGATCATAAAGGCAGACTGTACGATATCGAGACAGGAAAGCAGGTGGAGTTTGCACATCATGAGGCACCTATCAAGTCAATACTGTTTGCGGATTACAATCTGGTGGTGACAGGCAGTTGGGACAAAACTATCAAATATTGGGACCTGAGAGCGCCTGGTGCAGCTGGCACGCTCTGCCTCTCAGAACGAGTGTACACAATGGATGCATGTCGCTCGTGGCTTGTTGTGGGCACAGCAGACAACAATGTACATCAGATCAATACCATGGTTCCAGACACCATCATGAAGACAACAGCATCGCCATTGGACTACCAAATGCGCAAGATCAGATGCTTTCAGGAAGGAGACGGCTTCGCAATGTCATCGATTGAGGGAAGAGTAGCGATTGAATACACGGAGCAAGCAGATGAAGCGTAAGAAGAAGAGCCCTGTGTTTATTGTTTGTGTTGGGTGCTTATTTGTTTGTATTTACCATGTAGAAAAAGCTTCACCTTCAAATGTCATCGAAGGGAGAATGATATATATGCAGTAAATGATCTTGATTTCCATCCCACTGAGCAAGGCACCTTATTAACAGCAGGATCAGACGGAACCATCAATATTTGGAACAAAGATAAACGGCAAAAGCTAAAGGCATATAGCAGGGTGGATGGACACATTTCTTGTGCAGCATTCAATCGAGACGGGATTGCCTTTGCTTATGCAGTCAGCTATGATTGGTCCAAGGTAAGGCACACGCATGAATTATATTCTCGGGAATTATTCACCAACATCCAAAAAAAAATCAAGGGGTACAAGTTTGCAACAGGTACCAACAAGATATTCATCCATGACATGGAACAATTTGAATGAGCTTTTACGCCCAAGATGACGATTTGTTTAAGCTCGCACAGACGCCATGAAACAGTTCATCTTGAAATAATTCTATTTTAGAGCAGAAAACTTGTAGCACACAGAATAAACAGCAAATGTCAAATCTAACGGGGGAGAGGCTGCGTTTCAAAACCCATATTATTACCACACAATAACAATGCAATTAGAGAAAAAAGCTTAATATATAAATTTCATCATATTGGTGAACCCGTGACAAGACAAGAAATGGGCAATATAAATACATGACCTTTTTCTTTTTTTCGCTAAAATTTCCATCTCTTTACTCTCTCTTTCTTTCTTTTTTTTTCCCATAGCATTGAATGAATAGCAATCAACAGGAACCCACCGAGAGATCTTCTCTGTTGGATAGAAGGCGATCCTCTCAGATGCGCACCAACAGACACTACACTGAAGGCCAAAACCTGTCCATACCATTGCCGTCTCCCTTTAGGGAGCAGGAACCGATTGCATTCCCTGCCGCTCACAATGCTACTGCTACGCCCTCACGAGACAAGTACAGATTCAAATGGTTCAACAAACGGACAGGCTTCTACGACGAAGATCGACAGGACCTCGTAAAGGAAAATACAGGTGTGCGTGTGTGGAGCGAGTCGTATTCTAGCATAGGTAAGCGTCCTGATTTGACAGCATGCGCTACACAGTAGCATTGCCATGGCTGGCTTGCTAACGGTTGACGTTAGACTGGATCCACGACAGAATCAAGGATGGCGTGCGAAGACGGAAATTTCGAGATACCCCAGGGTTGCGAGGCGAATTAATGAAGGCAAATGATGCATCACAGGCATGGATCTTGGTGATACTTATCGGGGCTGTTGTTGCTGCTATTGCATGGTTTATTGATGTTGTTCAAGAATGGATGTCTGACCTAAAACTAGGTTACTGTACTACCAATTGGAGATTGAATAGCAACTTTTGCTGTTGGGAAACTAAAGGTATACACACACGCCATGTATGTCTCGCAGTTCCGCAGTGATAAAGTTAACGCATCATTGCAGAAGAAACATGTCATGCCTGGAAAACGTGGCCCCAAGTATTCGGAGTGGAGGGCAAGACGGCGACCTACTACACTGCCATGGCCATATACACTGCATTTGGTGTATGTATTTGATCAGCAAAGACAACCGTTTAGGGAGCTAAATTAATCCAATTTCATCTCATTTAGCTGCTATTTTCGCTGATTGCTGCCTTGATGGTCAAGCACACGGCTGAAAAGGTCAAGGTGCGTCGACCCACCAAAGTGCAGCCATTCTCCAAATCACCTTCCATGGCATCGATACCCTGTGACGAGGACAATGACAATAATGATCATCCGCATGCCGCCTCTCTTCACAAGGATGAAACTGCCGATGAATCCCAATATGAAACCAAAAACGCCTACTACTGCGCTGGCTCTGGTATTCCTGAAGTCAAGGTCATTCTGGGAGGCTTTGTCATCAAGGGATTTTTGGGTATCAAGACACTGATCGTCAAGAGCGTTGGCATGGTAATAACTCTAATTTGTTTGCGCAAACAGTACGCTAACATGACCACCAGATATTCTCTACCTCTGCCGGCCTGAACTGCGGTAAAGAAGGCCCATTTGTGCACTTGGCTTGCTCGGCAGGCAACATTGCGTGTCGCCTCTTTCCCAAGTTCAACAAGAACGAGAGCAAGCGACGAGAGATCCTCAGCGCTGCTGCTGCTGCCGGCGTTGCAGTTGCATTTGGTGCACCCATAGGTGGTGTTTTGTTTAGTTTGGAGGAGGTTAGCTACTACTTTCCAATGAAGACCATGATTAGAAGCTATTGCTGTGCCATGGTGGCTGCTGTCGTACTCAAGGTTAGACCCGAAACATGATACAAGCAAAATTTCCCAGAAAACTAAACCTTAATCATAGATCACAGATCCCTTTGGCACTGGAAAAATCGTGCTATTTCAAGTTTCATATGACAAGGAGTATCACTTATTTGAGATGGTGCCGTTGATCTTGTGTGGTGCGTTTGCTGTAAGTGGCCTTTTTTTTTTCAATATACATGACATGCTGACGCTCTGCCTTGTTAGGGGTTCTTTGGTGCTTTCCTGACCTACTTTAACATCAAGTTTCAGCATTTCAGAAAGAGCAGCAGCCTCAAGAAATATCCAGTAACCGAGGTTTTGGGCATCATGCTGCTGACTGCCCTGGTGAGCTACTGGAATCCGTTCTCGCGAATGGGTCTCAGCGAGTTTGCCTATAATCTGTTCTCTGAATGCACACCTACCAACGACAATGGCGGTCTCTGCGCGTAAGATATACAATCATTGACCGCACGCAGGCATGTCTGTATGCTAACCTCTTGTCTGATTAGACGCACTGTGGCGGAAATACCCAATCTGCTCTACCTACTGCTGACTACCATGGTAATCAAAATGAGCCTCACTGTAATCACATTTGGCTGCACTGTTCCTGGAGGCATATTTTTACCCAGTCTGATCATTGGAGCCATCACAGGGAGAGTGATAGGCTTAATTATGCAATACTTGACGCTAACATACCCAAATGCATGGCCATTCACAGCATGTGCCCAGGATCTCGCAACACGTGGAGAGTGTGTCATTCCTGGAGTCTACGCAATTGTGGGTGCTGCTGCTGGATTAGCGGGCGTGACTAGAACAACGAGTAAGTGCAGATCATGCTCGCTCAGACAGATGCAATCGAGTGCTCATTATGTACTGTAGTTTCTCTTGTGGTCATCATGTTTGAATTGACCTATTCTCTAACATATGCACTGGTAAGTCGCAGGACTGGAAATGTGTTGCATTACATAACGACTGACACGCTTCCCCCCTGCTTCCCCCCTATCAACTTTAATTTGTTTGTTTGGGTACTCTTTTGTTATTATTTAGCCTATCATGATTGCCGTGATGGTAAGTACCAGCAAAAGATGCCACACACACACACACACCAGATACTGATAGTCGGCTTAGGTGGCTAAATGGATTGCTGATGCCATGTTTGTCGAAGGCATCTACGATCTGCTCATTGAACTCAAGGAATACCCGTACCTGGAAGCTAGAAGAGAGTACGTGCACACCATGACAATCATGAACATCACCGAGTATCTCTCCACCATTGATGTGAATACGCCCATCACCATCAGTAAACTGAAACAAAAGCTCAAGGTCATTGGCAATATGGGCTACGCCGAAGATGGCGGATTTCCCATCTTGAGCGATGGCGATGTTTTAGAGGGCTATATTGCCACGAGCGAAGTCAGTCATGGATTAGAGCAATTAGAAAAGACCTTGGGATCCAGCATGTCTGAAAGCGAACTCGGCCAGGTGCCTTGCTATTTTGATAGACTCATGAACGACACTGCGACTGGCGGTGTAGCAGTGCATCATTCTTCTGCAAACATGATCAACCAAGACCTAAAGACACCAGTGCGAGACCTGCTACACGTAGAGAATGTTATGGAAGAGCACCATAACCAGCTAGAATCAATGATCTCAACTAGACAATCATTGAATGACTTTTCGCAATACATAGATCATGTAAGACACCATCATGCCCACTTGTAGTGTAATATAGTTACTGATCTCACATGTTCATTTTTAGGCACCACTCACCATTAATCAAAACGCTTCCATGACGTTATTGATGGACATGTTTACTAAGCTGGGCGCAAGATATGTTTGTGTCACTCACTCCAATGGAAGATACCTGGGGATCATTCACAAGCGTAGACTGTTGGCTTATTTAAAAGAGCTGGACGAAGAAGATGAATAGACGGCTACTGTAACAATAAGCAACCTTACCTATATCTATATATTATAATTTTCTTGTATGTAAAATAAATTACTTGTATCTGTTTAAGTAATTTTGTTAGTGCTTGCGTTTTCATTCTTCACTCTCACGACAGAAGCCTCCATTTAGGACATTATTAAAATTGTATAGACCTTAGTTGTTAATCACACAGGGCTTGAATAAGGTCGTATATACTCAAATGTCACATTTTACAATGCAAAACCATGCAATTAAAACCTACAGGGTGACACCGGCAGAGAATGAGTGTAGCAAAAGCAATTAGACGTCTATACAGTGTCTTTTACTATACAAACGGTGGTTGTCAGGGCAAAACGCAGCCTAAGCTGGGATTGAATTTTAGAGGTGCCACTGGTCCTCCAGATCCTACGATTGGACATCCCAAACCCTTTCAGGGGCAATTACACAGGATTTTTATAATCGAGCAGCAAGTATTTCTTTAAAGCTGTACATGTAAAATTGAACGAGGAATCCAATGGTATTGGTTTTAAAGCGATCCATTCAGTCTGTGGAGAGTAACTGTCGAAAAATGCAAAACACGTTTTTGGAGGAAAGGTCTACAAACACTATAGTAAATTGGTTGTAGGACACTTTTACATGCTCCAATGCGCTTCTACGATTATTTTGAGCATAGAAACACCTTAGTAGAAAACTTCATTTTCGAGGTGAAAACCTCCATCATTCAAAATCAACAATTTTTCCCTTGTTACTACAAGGCCAAAATCGATGATCAACTCGACCCCCAAAAAGTTGCTGAAAAGTGATCCATAACATAATGTCAGGTCGTAGAACACGATTAGGCCAGTTTCGAGGCCGATATCGCGCTTCATTGGCGAGATACAAGCGATCTAAACTCTTGATTTTACAGTGGTAAATACATTTGAGGGCTGCTCACTGAACATTGAGCTTATTAACATCTGATGTGATGGTCTGTAGTTTATCATCTAGCGAAACAGTGCATGATAAAGTTCTTTGTCCGTTAAAAAGAGCACAGATTTACCCAAAAAGCGTGCCCAATACCCAAAATCGATGAAAAAACTGTTTTTGTAGTAGGTATTGAATCGATAGACTGGCATTGTGTCATTTGACGAATGAGTGGAAAGAAGGATATCTCTCGCCCGACTCTGACATAGCCTTCCTTTACAATTAGAAACCACATATCGTCCAACAAATGAACAGAATTAATTCATTTCGTAAGATTCAACATTGCATTATTTGGGTAATCCTGCTGCAAGCGCGATGCGCCACGCTTGTATCAATGCTACGGTGAAAAAAGTCGTTCAAGATGGCCTTTTGTGCAATCAAAGATGGTGTAGATTAAATCAAACGTCAAGTATGAATCGTCATTCCTTTGTTGGGCAATTGTACTTGGAGCAGTGGAATCAATAGATCTCAAAGATATGATGCTGCTTTCATTTTGTGTTACTTTCCATCAAGGGCAGCATACAATGATAAAAGCTATCTTGCTGCTCTTCATTGGATGCATGTTATCTTTTATCAATTACAAGAGGAGCTAAGAGATAACAGGACAAAACTGTACTACACTTTTAGATAAATAATGAGTTTGTTTTATTGGGAAAAAGGAGCGTGTGTACAGCTTATGCAGACTCAGATGCGGCCTCGTCCTTTCTAGCCTTGAAACACTTGGGCATTTGTGATTGATGATAGACAGGCACTTGCTTCTTGTCAGAGCCCTGAGCAAAGTTTGGTGGCTTGGGAACAAGGCCAAGTAAATCAAACATCTTCTTATCATCAGAAAATTCATTGTTGGGAGTAGTCAACAGCTTGTCACCGGTAAAGATGGAGTTGGCACCAGCCATGAAACACATGGCTTGTTCAGGAACAGAGAAGCGGACACGACCAGCGGAAAGACGAACCATGGATTTGGGCATGATGATACGAGCAGTGGCGATCATACGGATCATTTCAAAAACAGAGACAGGCTCTTGCTTCTCCAAGGGAGTGCCTTCAACAGCCAGCAAAGCATTGACAGGCACACTTTCGGGATGCTGCTTCAATGTGGATAAAGTGTGTAATAAACCAACTCTGTCTTCACCCTTCTCACCCAGACCAATGATACCTCCAGAGCAGACAGAAATGCCAGCATTTTGAGCATTGTCAATTGTCTTGAGACGTTCGTCGTAGGTACGAGTGGTAATAATCTATCCGCGTCCGCGTCCATAAGTACACTGTGTTTCATATAAAGACGAGTGGCCTTCTTACCTTGGGATAGAATTCACGAGAGGTATCCAAGTTGTGATTGTAAGCTGTCAAACCGGCATTTTTCAAGGCCTTGGCTTGCTCTTCATCCAACATTCCCAAGGTACAGCATACCTCCATACCCATGGAGCTACAGCAGCAAAAGTTGTTACTACACGCACTGATAAAGCGGATGCTCTTATTGCCATCTTACCGAATGACCTTGACATGGTCTAAAATCTTGTTAAAGTTGGACTTGCGGCCAGCTAAATCTCTCCAAGCAGCACCCATACAAAATCTACCGCCCAGACGCATTTAATTTCCCTGATTTCCACAGATGATTGTAACATTACCTTGTGCTACCGGCATCTTTGGCTCTTTGGGCAGCAAAGAGAATTTCTTCTGAATCGAGGATCTTTTGGGCCTTGACAGAAGTCTTGTAGCGAGAAGATTGGGGACAGTATTTGCAATCCTCAGTACAGCCACCGGTCTTGATGGACAGCAAAGTACATTGCTGGACTTCTCTTGGGTTAAAATTCTCACGGTGTACCTTGGCCTAAAGTTGGATGAGTAAAATTGCTGGATTTCTTTTGATCTCTGGCATGTGCTTTCACAAAACTTACGCCGTGGTAGAGCAAATCCATCAATGGAGAGTCGTAGATGGACTGGATCTCATCGCGACTCCAGTCGTTTCTCATGGGACCGCTGGCATGAAGAGCAGCAGCAGACAATGCTTCGGGGGCTGTCTGTTGGGTAACAGCAGCGAGACGAGAAGGCAGGCTAGTGCTTAAATGACGGCGGCTATTTTGGAGAGGTCTAGCTATTAAACGGAAGGCAGACATGTGTGTGAAGAGAGTTGGGGGAAATTGAAAAAGAAGAGAGGGTGTAAAAGGGGAAGAAAAGCAAACCTAGATGAAATGAAAGCTATTTAAATGAAAATCGCGTTTTTTTGCAGCTTTCCAAAGATATGCCAATGAGATTGATCAATCTTGTCCTTTCACATTGCAACTGCAAAAGAAAAACAGTTGGGGATATCGGATCTTCAACTAGAGAGGATCGAGCCTTTTTGCCCTGACTCCCATCAATGGACATCTTATCCACAGATGCTGATGGTGTAGCCCTATTCACACAATGCCATGAGAGATTCCGGGCATTTTAAACTGAGTCAGCGCTAAAGTGTTCACAAAAGAGGTACGGCAAAAGTTTCTCAACCTTCTCTTTCCTTTTATTAAAAAAAAAATGCCTACTCCATTCTTGCCTACGCGAGCATTTCAGGCCTACCAGATATTTGCTGCCAATACCAATGTGGGCAAGACGATATTTGCCACTGGCCTCTGCAGAGCAGCTGCTATCGTAGCAAAGGAGAGCAACCGCGATGTGTTTTACCTCAAGCCTGTGCAAACAGGCTACCCAGTTGACAGCGATGAAAGGTAGGCACACGCCAGGACCGCAATAATGCTCGATAGATGCTTAGTGACAAATCAATTAGACATGTCAAGACATACCACAACTCATCGATTCTCACGTCTGACACACTGTACACCTATCCTGATCCAGTGAGCCCTCACATTGCTACAGACAAAGTAAGGACATGTCAATGAGATAACATCTGTTATCAAACCAACAAAATGCTTAATTTCTCGACATTTAGCCTCCGCATGATATGGAAGTGTTGGATAGAGTCAAGCAGCAAATGTTGGACTATGTGCGACAACAAAGACAAAATGGCAGCTACTTTTTCCTGGAGACCGCTGGAGGCATCCATAGTCCTGTCATGTCAGGTACGCTAATTTGACTTTTGTGGGGTTCTCGTCAAACTGACACACTGCAATTAGGAACACCCCAGGTAGATTTCTATCGCACCTTGAGATTGCCCACTTTGCTAGTCGGTGATAGTAATCTCGGTGGCATCTCCACTACGCTGACCTCCTACGAATCGCTCAACATGAGGGGCTATGATATCCCCACAATTTTGCTCTTTGATCAGCCCAACTACAGAAACCATGTTTTGATTGGGGACCGAGTCAAGAACACAATGGTCGCCACAATCCCGCCTCCACCTGCCCCATTAGAAGACCCTGTCCTGGAGCAGCAATCCATGGCAAAGTATTACACACAAGTAGATGACTATCTCGTGCCTGTCATCAAGCACCTCGATCTGAAACACATGAAGCGCTTTGACAGATTGGAAACGATGGCGCAAAAGTCGCGAGACACCTTCTGGTGGCCATTCACCCAACACGAGCTTGTCAAAGATGTCACTGTCATTGATTCTGCCCATGACGACTACTTTACCACCTACGACAAGGCAGGGAACCCCAAAGAAATGTTTGACTCTTGTGCTAGTTGGTGGACACAAGGTCTCGGCCATGCTAACCCTGAACTGACCAAGGCTGCTGCTTACGCTGCTGGCAGGTATGGCCACGTTATCTTTCCTGAATCAACAAACGAACCTGCTCTCGCATTGGCTGAAAAGGTGCTGGAGAAGGACGAATGGGCCTCTCGTGTTTTCTTCTCGGATAACGGATCCACAGCTATGGAAGTTGCATTGAAGATGGCCATGAGTGCTACTGCCAAGCGCTACGACTTTAGCATCAAGGCCCCCGTTGAAATCCTGGGTATTGATGGCAGCTACCATGGCGACACGATCGGCACAATGGATGCCTGTTCACCCAACGTGTACAACGAGCAAGTGCAATGGTACGAGCCCAAGGGTCATTGGCTCAAGCCTCCCTCTGTCCATATTTCCCACGGTCGTGCCTACGTCCGCCTACCGGCCGAGATTGCGCAACATCACAAGAAGGACAAGGTCTACTACAACTCTGTCGATGACATTTACTCGGTTCAGGAACAAGGCCAAAAGCGCGACGAGTCTTTGGCTGCCTCTTATGCTAGCTACATCCGTTCTGAACTCAAATCGCTCAAAGAGCAGAAGCGTCGCATTGGATCTCTTCTGATGGAGCCTATTTTGATGGGCGCTGGTGGCATGATCTTTGTAGATCCCCTTTTCCAACGCACCCTGATTGACATTGTCAGAAATGAAGGATCCCAACTGCTGTACGGTGTGGATGAGAGCTCTTCAAAGGGATGGCAAGGTCTGCCTGTGGTTTTCGATGAAGTATTTGCTGGATGGTATAGATTGGGCAAGAGATCGGCTTCCGAATTCTTGGGAGTGGTAATAGACATTGTTAATCACGTATGCTTATCTTATCAACTCACTCGCCCCAACCATTTTTTAATTTAAATTAGACGCCAGATATTACTGCTTATGCAAAGACTTTGACAGGTGGGTTGCTGCCTTTAGCTTTAACCGTTACAAAGGAGTCCATCTATGATGTATTCTTGTCTGAGAACAAGCCTGATTGTTTACTGCATGGTCACTCCTACACTGCTCATCCAATGGGCTGCGCTGTTGCCAAGACCTCGATTGAAAGCTTGGACGAGATGGCTGTCGAGAAATCTGGTGCCTGGGCTCCATTCCGTGATGCGTGGAAGGGCAATGTTTGGTCCATGTGGACCCCCAAGACTGTAGATCAGTTATCCAAGCTGGACAATGTGGAGAGTGTCATGACATTGGGATCGGTGCTGGCTGTCGAATTGAAGGATGATCAAACCAAGGGCTACGGCTCCTCTGTGTCCAAGTCCATTATCCAAAACTTGCGCTCAGGGCAATTCAAGAATGGCTTTGATGGAACCGCAGAAACGGGTGTCAACTTGTTTGCTAGACCTCTCGGCAACATTGTTTACCTCATGACATCACAAATCACAACACAAGAGCGTGTGCAGCAATGTGAACAAGCATTATTAGAAACTCTCAAGAACAACTAGTGTATTCAATAAACATCGTATTATGCATCTTGAAGTGGTACGTTTGGCCGAGAGGATGTGCTTATTATTATGATTGGCCGCACATATAGTGCCAGGCCCTGGTGGTTGCCATGGAAACCAAAGTTGGATGAGATCTGATAGCTGTCATTGACACTGCAAAACATCGCTCGTCTCTCACTTTCTCTGCAATGCTTACCTTGATCTCATATCGTTCACTTCTTCCTGCCTATTCCCCATCACACAAAGCTTAATCCAACTGATTCCATTCCTGATTCGACTAGTTGATTACAAGAATACTCTTTTCATTTTGATTTTATTTTAAACAAGAAACATTTTCATAAATTTAAAGAGTACGGGTGACTTGCCAGACACGAATAACGTTGTCAGAGTAACCAGAGAAGAGAGTGGCACCATCAGCAGACCAACAGACAGACAAACAGTCGGGATCAGGGTTCTTTCTCTTACCCAATTGAGGGAATTCAGGACGGAGGTCGTCAACAACGGACTTGGACTCGAGATCCCAGATCTTGATACCGTTAGCGGTAGCAGCACAGAGCCAGTAACGGTTGGGAGAGAAGGTAAGAGCGTGGACGAGAGATCCAGCTTCGAGAGAGTAGAGATGCTTGGCATCGTTCAAATCCCAGAGCATGACAACACCATCCTTACCAGCAGAGGCACAGAGAGAACCATCGGGAGAGATGGTAACGGTGTTGACATAACCGTTGTGACCGATGAAGTTGGTTCTCAACTTCATCTTGGTCAAATCCCAGACCTTGACGAGCTTATCCCAACCACCAGAGACGATGAGAGGGTTAGCAGGGTTAGGAGAGAAACGAACACAAGAAACCCACTCAGAGTGACCATCTTCAGTGATGTTATACTTGCACTCACCAAGAGTGTTCCACAACTTGATGGACTTGTCACGAGAGCCGGAAACGATTTGACGGTTATCGGCAGAGAAAGAGACAGAGAGAACATCGTTGGTGTGGCCGACGAAACGGCGGGTGGTGGTACCGCTGTTGAGGTCCCAGAGACGGAGAGTTTGATCCCAAGAGGCGGACAAAGCGAATTGACCGTC
>JAXQGS010000245.1:0-23663 GCA_037040325.1 Mucor sp. M7501 | reverse complement strand
TTTTTTTGCAAATTGTGCAAAAAGAGCTTCGCAAGCGAACGCTCTTTCAGATCGCATTGCTACTATGTGCATCATATCAGACCCACTGTTGACACTAGTAGTCGAATGTCGTTGCATAGCGAGTTTTTTTGCAGCGCTTGCAACCTCTCATTTAATACCCGGATTACTTACGAAGGACATTTATTTATCGTTCACAAATTGGACAGGATCGATGAGGACTCCAAACAGCAAGTAGACAAACAGAAACCAGATATCAACGATCCCAACAACTACTGCTGCGCCTGCAACGATACTTTTGCAAACAAACAGAAATTCAAAGTTCACCTAGTAAGAGTCCATTCTCTGGATCTGCGAGCTCGGAGAGCAGGATCCGTGGAGCCAGATGTAGACGACCCCAACCATTACTGTCGAGTCTGTAAGGAGAGCTTCCCGGCCAAGAAAGCTTACCGTGAACATCTGCTCGGTGTTCATTACATGGCACTCCCTCGTCTGAAAGTCTCGATGATTGTGAATCCAGATGCAGAGATCAGCACTGACAAATCCAACAAGTATTGCGCCAAATGCGACAAAACATTCAATACGAGATACAATTTTGTCGATCACTTACGTTACATGCACAAACAGCATCTACGAAAAGTAATACCTCCAAAACCTGCCGCCTCTGTTGATATTAATGATCCCAGCTCGTATTGCTCAAAATGTGAAAAACATCTGTCAAGTAGAAAGGGTCTCCTTTCTCATTTGAGGCATATTCACAAGCTGACGCTACCAACAAAAATAAGGCCTGTGGTGAATCATGAAGCCACCATCGACACCAACGATCCCACATTCAACTGTGCACAATGCGAAAAGCATTTGGCGGGTAGAAATGGCTTTAGGCGCCATCTTCGAGTTATTCACAACTTGGAGCTGCCAACAAGAAGATCAAGAATCAACCACGATGCTACTATTGACCCGGATGATCCCAACTTTTACTGCGCACAATGTGAAAAGAAATATGGAAGCAAGAGTGTATACAGGGCACATTTAAGACATGTTCACAAATGGGTCTTTCCCAAACCAATAGTAAACCACGACGCCGTCATTGATGTATATGAACCCAACCACTATTGCGCACAATGTCAAAAGCACATGTCTAGTAGAATGGCTTTCATGAATCATATAAACGGTGTCCACAAGCTCTTGCTTCGAAAACTGAGAGCAAAAAAGGAAGAAAGACGCTATCATCATTGACATGTACCATTCAGAATTTCACAGTTACAGATGTGTAAAGTATCTTTCGTGCAAGTCTCGTTTTAAAAGACATCTATTCAAGATCCACAAGATGCGTGTATCATCAAGAGTAAAAGACTGAATACCTCTCAGCCAATACAAGGCATAGCAAATTGTTTATCATCTTGCAGAAAAAAAGTTGTATACAATCTTATTTACAGAAGTACAGTTGCTCGTAATAAAAGTAGTTTTTAGCAAAACCAAAAGAAATTAGTGCGTCAGACGAAGCTAGGAAACAGCATATTGTTATTAAACTCTTTGTTCATTAAAAAGCGCAAATTTTCAAAGGATTTTTGCACAGATTTACTTAAAATCTATTGTAGCAGGTATCGAATCGATCGACTGACAT
Source organism: Mucor sp. M7501 (assembly GCA_037040325.1). NCBI lineage: Eukaryota > Fungi > Mucoromycota > Mucoromycetes > Mucorales > Mucoraceae > Mucor > Mucor sp. M7501. Next base: position 22,042 of record JAXQGS010000245.1, on the reverse strand, counting down.
TGTATCATTTGACGGATGGGAGCGAAAAGGAGGATATCTCTGGCCCGACTCTGACATAGTAGGCCTTCTTTACTGTTAAAAAACCACATAGTGTCCAATGGATACAAAGATTTGCTTCATCTCGTCAGATTCAACATTGCATTACTTGGGTAAGTCCTTTGCAAGTGCGAGCTGTGCAACCCCCCCCATTATAACAAAGGTTGAGAAAATCACTGTAGCAAAGCAAAGGTCGACTTTTTTCACCCTAGTTCGGTAGGTGGATTACAGCTCGTAAATGTTCTAAATACATTGCATACTGTATTAACGCTAGCATGTATAAACTAGCTTCCTGTTTATTGATTTACATTAATTTTTCTACTCGACAACCTCCTATTGACTCTTTTTATCTTTGAGATCCTTTACAGTTTCCTTTTTATCACCAGGATGAATCATGGCATGTCCTTTAGCAACTATAGACGAAAAAAAAAAAGCAATGAGTATATACCATCATTTACAACGTACAACTTGTACACTTACTGATCTTGTATAAAAGAGAACACAGCCAACCACAACCCAAAAAGAAGGCACCTCTTTGTGCATCGTTTTTAAACATACCCAACAAAGGATATGGCCAGTAACCATTGTGTTCAAAACAAATATTGACCCATACGAAATAAAGCATGGTAAAGGTGTAGATGGCCAAGATGTGAATTGGCGATCTCTTGAATCCAGTGTTGAATACCATAAAGTCTACCCAGCAGACAATCGTAGGAATCAAATGTAGACTAATGTCCAAAGCCAAAGGTAAATCAAAGATGGTGTCATCTGGTACCAACATCTTCTTGTCATATAGTACAATAGGCCAGTAAAGAACACTGATCAATCCCTCCACCTACATTTCCAATGTGCCGTCAATAACCGATATTCTCGGAATCTGCTGCTATGTATATACTTACAGGTGTGGCAATGGCTGTTAATGCCTCGTAGACAGCTAAAATATCACCAAAGCTTAATTTAGCGCACAGACATTCCCCCCATACATAAACAACTGTCAAACTTACGTCTCAAAGTTCCTGTCAACAAATTGATGATTCTAACCGCAAATGCTAATGTAGCCACCAAGAGACCCACGATTGTCAAGAACTATAACACCATGTTCAACAACGAGCATCATAGCCTACGGCTTTGCTGCGTTGACTTACCTGGAAATGACCACCGTAGCCAATGATGGGCAAACCGAATTTCACGCCATACAAACCGTACAAATTAACACCTAGACCAGCAGCTACAATCAACAAGTTTAATCCTTTGGATGGCATTCTTATAGATTGAAAAAGAAAAAAAAAGTAGAGAAAGAAGAAGATGGTAAATACCTTTGGTTAATGTGTGTTTCTTAAGAACAATTGACTGGCCGCAAAAGTGACATTGGTGATACCGAGTATCCTTCGCCTGATTCCATGATTTAGCATGATATGGCTATCTGCAAATTCATTGGGTTTAGCACTACACCACGTTGATCCCATCATCCCATGAATGTCATCTAATTTCACTTGTCAATTCAAATTTCTTGGCTGCTTATTTCTGCTGCATGGATGACATCTGAGATGCTCCAATTGTTTAAACTCAAGCTCTGAGAACACATTTACTCTGTGTAAATGTCCAACATTGCTAATGGGATGACTGTTGGCGGCAGCTGGAAACTCCAAGCAAGCACATATACTCGCCATCAGGTTGCTTTTTCGTGCTACCTGAAATGCAGGAGGAGAAAGCTAAAATGATTGAAAATGGTGAATTTGTTATTACATAAAAAGAGCTTGTATTCTGATTAAACAAAGCACAATGCTAATTTAGCTTTTTTTCTTCTTCTTTTCTTCTTTTTGTTTCCATTCAAAATAAACATGTATACAGATACAGCCGAAATCCCATCCATTGTCAAGTCTTTGAGAGAGACATTTCAGACTGGTAAAATGAGGACGACGACCCTCAATGTTGGGCCTCTCATCATTCATATTATGCAAAATAGGCCTTACCAAGGACAAGGAATACAGAAGACAACAGCTAAAGAGCTTTCTGAAATTGCTCCACGAGAATAAGCAAGACATCATTGACGTTGTTGAAAAGGATTTGCACAAGCACAAGATTGAAATCATTGCTGGTGAAATTGCACCTGTCGTTGGTGAAATTGAATACATGCTTGCAGTGAGTATATGACAACTGAAAAAGATAGCAGCCCTTGACTCATGTATCTGCAGAACCTGGATACACTAGTAAAAACAAAGACGATAAAGCCGCAATACAAGGTCAATGCAATGGACAAATGCACTGTTCGCAAGGAGCCAAAAGGTGTCGTGTTGATCATTGGAGCCTGGAACTACCCTGTTTGTATTATTTATGCAATGCAGCCTCGCATGGCGCTTTGTTTACTCATTTGCTTATTGAACGATACAAATAGATACACTTACTGCTCTTGCCTCTTGTTGGTGCCATTGCTGCAGGCAATTGTGCTGTGATCAAGGTATATAATTGCCAATTTAAACACACATCCAAGGGAAAACCATATTCACTGTGATACACATTTGTAGCCATCTGAAGTTGCTAGTCATACAGCTGAATACATTGCTAAAATGGTACCTAAATACCTTGATCCACGTTCTGTTTCTGTTGTACAAGGTGCTGTAGAGGAGACTACTGCTTTATTGGGTATGTTATAGCTACTATATACTTGTATTTGTCATACTAACATAAACTTTGCACTCTAGCTGAACAATTCGACCACATTTTTTATACAGGCAATGGCGCAGTAGGCAAGATTGTCATGACAGCAGCAGCCAAGCATTTAACGCCTGTTACATTGGAATTGGGTGGCAAATCGTAAGTTGTGTAGTGATGGGCATAGTACACCGCATGCCAGGTCCACTCATGTCTATGTATATAATAGTCCAGTTATCATTGCTCCTGATGCCAATATCCAAACTGCAGCGAGTCGAGTAATGTGGGCCAAATGTTACAATGGAGGACAAGTGAGTTTGATGGTTACTTTTGTACTACAAACATAACGTTTGTACTAACAGTGTTGTATTATGTGTGCCTCTACAGATTTGTGTTGCTCCAGATTATGTCTTGATTTCCAAACATCAAATGAGTGAATTCATGGAAGCTTGTCGAAAGACAATTCACACAAGATTTGGCGATGATCCTCAAACATCTGATTCTTACTGCAGAATGATCAATGAACGCCGATTTGATGCGCTTCAAAAGTTCCTGGATGACATTGATCCCAAGCAGATTGTGGTTGGTGGAAAGACAGACCGCAAAGATCTTTACATTGCGCCTACGGTAGTGGGTCCAGTGGCATCTTCAGGACATCCTTTGATGGAGCAAGAAATCTTTGGTCCTATTCTCCCCATTGTACCAGTAGAAGATGTGGACGAGGCTATTCACATTGTCAACTCCAAGGACACTCCTCTCGCATTGTACATTTTCACAGATGACACGGCTACCAGAAACAAGAGTAAGTATGCGTTTGTTTGACAGCGCCATTAGTAGTGGGAGTTTCCTAACACGCATACATTGTCATTAGTCTTGAACCAAACTCAATCTGGAGGCGTCGTGGTCAATGATTTACTGATGCAAGTACAAGAGCTTGCTCTGCCTTTTGGCGGCGTAGGACCCAGTGGCATGGGATCTTATCATGGGATCAAGTCGTTTGAGACATTCACGCATGAACGTACGACAATGATCAAATCCTCTGGCTTAGAGAGCGTCATGATTGCGCGTTATCCTCCTTACTCTGACAGCAAAACTGTCCTCTTTTCTCTGTTGACATTGGGATTACCTGAAGGCTTCACCAACAAAGTAAAGACTATTTTCAAGGCCATTGGGTCTGCTCGGGATGTCTTTTTCGCTAAAAAGACCTCTAGTAATGCAGTAGGCGAAATCAAATCATAATTTTTAACTAATAAATCTCATTATCCATAATTCAATGCTTTGAAAAAGACAGTATCAGGAAACAAGATATAAACATTTTAATATAAACACATGGATCAAGCTTCTTCATTACTCTTTTCTTGTTCGGCTTGCTCCTTTTTCTAAAATACAACAAGTCCATTGTTAGTCATTCTACACACACACTCTCTCTCTAAAATGGCGTAAAACTTACCTTTTGCCAGGCGCGTGCCATTTGCAAGACTTTAAGTGAGCGATTTTGTTCTTGATCATCTGCAAAGATGTAGTCAAAGTATTCTTCCCAGATAATGTTGTCTTCGGTTGAATCAGCGGCTCTTCTTCTCTTCTTGACCACCTTGGGCATCTTGTTCTTGACAGTCTCTCTTGTTGTATCATCGCCATAGTTTTCTTCAAAGTCTTTCCATGCCTCCAGTAGCAAGACACGCTTTACATCCATCATCATCATGTAAGTACGTTGATCCAACGACAAGACCCTAAAGCAAAACTTACCTCTTCCTTGAGCTCCTTCTCCTTCATCTTGTTGTAAGCGCCTTCAAAGATCTTGCGAGCACGCACCACGCCTTGCTCATTGCCTCCCTCATAAGGTATAGACAACTCGAATTGTGCAAAACTGATATACACCTTGACGTGCTCTGTGCGCTCCAGCAGACGGTAATATAAGTCTCTTGTCTTGTCGTATTCCTCTTCCCCAATCTCGAAATCAATGTAGGCTTTCCACAGCAATTCAGGCATGTTGAGGTTCTCTTGAGACACGGCGAGCTCAAAGATGGCGCGACATCTCTCCACTTCGTCCAGCACATTCTTTTCCAACTCTGCAAACTGGATCCAGGCCGAGCAGTTGGAGGGATCGTATTCTAGGTATTTGGTGTAAATCGTACGGCAACGGTCAAACTCTCTCAGCTGGAATTCCAAGTCAATGTAGCCCTTGAAAAGCTTGTTCTTGGGACACATGCCGATGGCTCTGCCAAGCAGCTTTCTTGCCTGCGTCACTTGCATTTGTCTAATTTCAAACTGTGCGTACATGAGCCAGATCTTTGCAAATGTGAATTTCTTGTGTGGTATCAGCTGGATGCACTGCTCGTAGATTTGTCGTGTGCGCTCCGTGTCCTGGCTCTCCAGCTCTTCGTACAGCGCATAGTTGATCCAGAGGTAAATGTATCGTCTCCAGAATCGCTTTTCCTCTGCTGGTGGCACCTGCGCAATGGCTCTTTCGTACACTTCACGCACGCGCGTGGGGTCGCCTGCGGATTCCTCTAGCTTTGCATAGTCAAACCAAATGTCATAGTTCTTTGGGCTCTCCTCAATCTCCTGCTCGTACTGCACGCGTCTTTTGCCAATGACCACATCTTCAATGCCTGCCTTGTCGCCGTATTGCTTTTCGAAATTGGTGTATTGGTTGTACAAGGATTGCGATTTTGATTTGGGAAGACGGTCGAGGCCGTACTTGAAAATGACACGAGCTCTTTCAAACTAGTTGTTGGGGTTAGCAGCCTATCCTTTCACCTTTGCGTTTCATGAATAAATGCGTACCTCCTTGGCCTTGATCTCGAATTTGGCAAAGGCAACCAGCAGCTTCTGATCAATCTTTTCCTCTCCCAAATACTCTAAACCAGCCGTATAGATTTCTCTGCACTTGTTGAGGTTGTTGTGTTCTTCTTCGAATTTGGCCCATTTGATCCAATTCGCAGGCTCGGGGTGGATACTGACAAATCGCTCGTAAATGGCACGCGCACGCTGCTTTTCATTGTAACGCAGCTCCATCTTGATGTAAGCCATCCAGGCATTCTCTGTGGGCTCCCACTTCATCCAGCGCTCAAACACATTGCGGGCCTTGGGGACGTCGCCCAGGGTTTCCTCCATGTAGGTGTACTTGTACCAAAACTGGTCGACACGCGGCAGCAGGGTGGTGGCACGGTCGAGCAGGTTGCGGGCATGGTTGACGCTCTTGTTTTTCAGCTCCATGTCAATGTAGCGCAACCACAGTGCATTGTTTCTCCACTCCACATCCAATGCACGCTCAAACACGGAACGCGCACGCTGGAACTCCATCTGACTCTCTTCCCAGTTGGCATATTTAATCCAGTTGCTAATGTTGAGTCGGTTCTTTCGGATATTGTCCTCGAATTCCTTGCGTTTACGCTGTCTAAACTCGGATAGTTCCTCTAAATCCGCAATCTTTTGCTGTGGGATGTTGTGCGTGGGTTCAAGACGACGGTCGTGGGCTTCACGAAGAATCTGTTCTGCCGTGATTTGGACGGGTGCGGCACTCTTGTTCTTGACCTATCCAAGTGTGTGTGTGTATATATATAGTGTCAGCAGGAGAGAGCATATGTCTCGTCTTTTGTTTCCTTACCTTGGGAGGTCTTGGGTTCTTTCCGAATCCACTTGTTGTTTCTTTAGGATCCATAATGATGATATATATTAAAAGTGTGTGTAAAGAGAGAAAGAAAAAAAGTGTTGCGTTTGGTTTGGTGTCTAATGTATACATTGGATACGCGGAGTGCCGAATCCCATTGGCCTTGTAAGCCACACACACACATACCTCTTGGTACGTCACCGACAGAGTATATGCTCTTCATTTCTAGGCAAAGCATCGTATGCAGTTGGCTAATAGATACAGGCACAGTGTCTAGGAGTGCTTGGTGAACCTCTGTAGGTGCATAATTCAGGTGGATCTCAACAGAGAAATGTCCAAATGTCTAGCAGATTATGTTTGCCCAAAACTCAGACATTGGCATCTACTACTTGTACCAAGTTTTATCATGGATCTAGCCATAAGTCAAGCTTGAATCGAATCAACAATAGGGCTACTGCGTCGCATGTACATCTCTGATCCATCAGTCATCTGATACGGTATATATCCCACCTTGCCAAAACGTCAATTCGAATGATGGGGATCTCACAATGTGACCCTTTTGCGGGATCCCCTTGAACCCACCCACCCGCAATTGAATTTCAACCCCTACCTATTGCACAACAGGCTCCCCATCCACCACCCGCCTTTTCTTTTCTTCTTACCTTACAACAACAACACATACACATACAATGAGGTGCCGTGTACTCCGTGATATCAACGCTCGTCAAGCAGTGGCCAACAACGAAATCACTCGCCAAGCATTCAGATACATTACCAGAAACGAGACATTGCCTGCTCGTGTGCGCCACCAAGCACAACTCCAACTCAATGCCATGCCTAGAAACTCTTCGCCTACCTTTATTCACAACCGTTGCGTCGCTACTGGCCATGGCAATGGTGTGCTCCGTGAGTTCAAGTTGTGTAGATTCCAATTTCGTTTAAAGGCTTTGAACGGTGAACTTCCAGGTGTCAAAAAGTCATCTTGGTAGAGCAGCCACATGTACACCCACGCACACTTGTTTATATAATCACTTCCATTTTCACCTGTCAAAATCAATAAAACCACTCACACACATACGCTAGAATTTGTTGATGGCCATCTATGTACATTGAATGGGGAGAGGTTTGTTACAGTCTGTTGCATGATCGTCGACCATGGATAGCTGTCATTCACCTTTGTCGTATCAATGGGATCGAGGGGTTTAGTGTGTTTACTGTAGAGTCGTTCTAGTGTTGGTAAGGTTTCTAATACGGATACTTTGCTGCACTTTGAGGGATCCAGTGCGGTGATTGACCTGAGATGTGGTAGATGGATCTCCTTGTTCTGCTTGAGCAGTAGCTACTACCGACGAGAGACTGGCAGAACGATGTTGGAGAAAAGAAACGAAAAGAAGAGCATTAAAAAAAACAAACGACCCAATCATTATTTAATCAACCACTCGCATACTAGCCATGCAGCTTGAAGGCCACTGTCAGGGCATTGGGGTTTTATCTCTCTCTCTCTCTCTCTCTCTCCCACTTGACTGATCCTTCCATCCCGCTCTCTAATCAATGGCTTTTAATCGAAACCACACAATGCAGAGTATCTTTTATTATACCCATATTGGTGGTTTTAGTATTCAAACCACTATTATATCCGTTAAACCAAGGCCAAGAAACCGGATGGACCATTCCTCAGTAGTCTACAGTGGCCTGTATTTGATTAAACAGCTGTTCCTTGATAAAACAGCTAATTTCAAAGTGTCCATGCAAAGCGATTGTGTCGTGGTGCTATCATCCCCAGGTTTCACTTCACCGTATCCCATATGTCTCCTAAACCTTGATTGGATCAATGTCGATATGATTGCACCTGCTCTAATATCAGGGGTTACTTGGTCCATCTTGCTTGGCCATCTCAAAATGACTTTCACAGTGTTGTCAGATGAGATTGGTGATAACAATGGCTCATAGTATTTTGTTTGAATGTCCACTTGGCCAACTTTGTTCTTCTCCACGATGGTGTCCAAAGGCAACTTCGTGAGCCTGTTTTACCTACCCACATAATATGTTAAGCCCTTATTCAAAACCTGTTCATCCGACTATACACTTACATGTCACCAACTCCTTCTTTTAAAGAATCCATGTCAGTAAGTTAACAGTTGGAATTTGGCTAGTTTGAGTGTCATGGTGCTTCGATCAACGCAAGTCAAGATGTCCATCACATCCATGTATACTCTTTTCTTGTAAACTCTGGACATGGGTCTGTGCTACTTTTTTTCAATGCTTGCTTTTGATCAATCGACACCTTGCCAAGTAACTCTTCTGTGAAAAAGGGACATCATCATGTTGCTGTATTGGTTCTTTGCCAAGAACAGGACATCGCCCAAGGCTAACAGTTCTTTGATGTTGCTTTCAGGTCTTGCTGGTTTGACTATTCTGTCAGAGTGAGCTTGGTAGCTTCGAGAATAGCGGTGACATTGGTGCCATCAATCAAGATTCTCTTCATCATTGGTGGCTATACATCAGGCTCTGCTGATGCTGGTTCTGACGAGGTTGTTGTTTCTGATATTAATGCCGTTGGTATAGTGGGTTCTGATGATGATGGCGCTGGATGTACTGATGATACTGATGTAGTGTTTATCAAAAGCGCTTCAGATCTTTGCAGTAGCAGGTTATTTGCGGCAGCTGAGCACTTGGAATCAGCTTCTACCAAGTCATTTTGGCTTCTTTGGTCAGTCCAGAATTGCTTACAAGTGATCCTCTCTTTCCAGCTGTTGAACTCATCTAGAAGACGATGCTTGTCATCTGGTGGGACATGATTATCTAAAATTGCTTTGTAACGTGTGATATGTAGATCACAATGACAAGCCGTTATGCAGATATCACATGTACTCCATGCCCGCTACCAAACCTAATTCAAAAAATTGTATATCTCAAATCAATTATATCAATAAATCATTATTCTTTTTATCACAACTTGTTCTATAGCAAACCTTCAAATATTGGATAGTTAACGGGCATGGCATTTAGCTTGATCAGTAAAGCCGAAACTGGTTTTACCTCCACCAGAGGCAGGGCCGTATAGTTTGCTGATGCAGAAATATATAGCCATGTCGAGACACAGTAATGAGCCTGGATCCACGGAGCTGTTTGACCTTTGAATAGTCAAAGGCAAAGGAGCAAGGGCCTCGGCGTGAATATCACCGAGATGTGAATGCCTTGTATAGGTCTATAAAGTTCGCAAAAAGATGGATAAAGGAAAGAACGAGAAGCCAAAAGTTCGTTTTTTATGCTACACGGAATATCTTGACTATTGATCAATAATGTAGAGTCTCATGATCATGGTCTTTGATATGATCAATGAAAATTGAACAGAACCCTACAAAACTAGCTTCCTGGATTCAGAAGACAATTAGTTTTGTGGCGATATTCATGCTGCCTGATTTGCTGCTCCTACTCAACGCAAAGTTTCCCAAAAGCCATCCTCATAGTGACGCTTACACAGGCACAGACAAGCGCACAAGGCTTTATTCATTTTACAAGCTATACAGTGGGTAGCCTTTTTCTAGTGCACAGAATCGGCATTTGGGTCGATGGGATAACAGCAGATTGTGTTCAATTAAATGTTGCTGCTGCTCTTTATCGATTGCCTCAACTTGATCCGCCTCTTCCTCTTCCTCCTCCTCCTCTGGATCTTCCAGCGCAATGAAATCAATCTGGACATCCAATTCGTTCACATGCCGGTGATCTATCAGCACCAGGATCTTGTCTGACAAGGGTGGATAGTCGTCTTTTAGACGATGCTGCCGTTGATACTGAGCCAATGTGCTAGACTGAATCTTGACCTTGATCTCTACCACTTCATGCTCCAGTATCAGACCTTCACTCTGCTCAAAATCAAGCATGTTTTTGGCTGAGAATAACGAAAAGTTCCTCACAGATGTTGAGCTGGTGTTTTCTATCCTTAAATGAATGACTTTGGCGTAGATGGTTTTAGGTGACATTTCGCAGAGAAACTGCAGAGGAGAAGAGGGTTCTATAGTGTACAGTGATGTGGAGGCATGAGACGAGGATCGAGTGCTGGTATTGGACGATGATAGCGCTCTTTTGTGCTGGTAATCGCTGTTGTCTGATTGTGCATGTTGGAGCTGCTGTTGCAGATCTCGTTGTCGCTGTCGCTGTTCTCTGGATGAGCATTGTTGGCGAGTGGATAAGACAGAAGATTCGCTTGAATGGGGTTGTTGTTGGGTATATGGATGGTGTAATTCTATGTCGGGTAACTCGTATTTAGGGTAAACGCCCAAGGATTTCGGCAGGCTGATCTAATAAGGGTAGAGGGAGGATGAGTTTTCAGTGGGTTGACAATTTGGGCATGACTTACAAATCTTGAATCGAGTAATTTTTGGATGGCAGTTCCATGTTGATTCCTGCTGCTGCTGCTTGTATAAGATGACTACAAGGCGGCTATGAGTCGGGTCGTGTAGGCAGCATAAAACTAAGGTACTCACATGTGTGCCATTGTCTATTTGCTCTTCTTCTTCTTCCTCCTCCTCCTCTTCCTTCTCCTCCTCCTCTTGCCCATCACTCTGCTTTTGCCAATCGTAATTGAATGGCAAAGATCGAGCACCAAAGTACTCGCCTGGAGACGTTGATCGACTATGACTTTTCGAAAAGCTTGGGTCTCCTCGTGGTTTATTGTGCTCGTCTGAATGTCTGTTTTCCAAGTAGCGTTGCCAGGAATCATTATCGCCATCGTCCATGTCCTCCTGCTGGTCCACATCGCCATTCGCTGGATCTTCACCCACCATCTCATAGTCTGAATGTACAGACGCATTGTCTAGTGCCTGGCTGTCTTGCTTGAACGGAAAGGATCGTGCTCTGTTCATGTATTCTTCAAATTCGGCATCGACTGATTTTTCAAGCTGGTCCAAGTCTGTGTATAGATTGGAGCGATCCAGATACTCGTCTTGTATGTTTTCAATGCCCATACTCGATGCAAATGATAGCGAGAGGTCATCGTCTATTAGACTCATGGCGTGTGTGTGTGTGTGTGTGGGTATCAGGTAGAGAGAGAGAGAGAGAGAGAGAGAGAGAGAGAGAGAGGAAAAAGCTGTTTATTAGAAAAATTAGAGTATCACCTAAATCGTGTTACTCTTTCTCCCCTGCCGGTCCGGCATGGAATGTGTGCTGTAAATTACAAGTGCACTCATGCAGGAACATACACACACACACTGGCGCTATGTTTCACGTTGAGAAACCAGTTTTGTGTGTAGATCTCTTGTTTCTGAGGAGGGTGTAATATTATAAGCGAGGAAATAGGCACATTTGGATGCGACACACAACCATCCGATTGGATACGTGTTGCAACAATCAAACACATTGGGGTTTGACATGGGATTTTTGTATATATATATAAAACGCAAGTATCTTGAGATGTCTTTTTTGCGCTTTTTTTTCCTCTTGTTTAATGTATAGAAAGAGTGTAACAACTTTTATCAGAACAATGACGAGCAAAGCTGGCGACTACAATGCTGTGAGAAGGGATATCATTGCTGCCATTCCAACAGAGCGATACGATAAAGGCACATTTGGGCCGTCCATGTAATAAACACAATATGATGCTGTCAATAGAGTAATTGAGCTAATAATCAGTGACTGACTGACAGGATTCGTTTGACATGGCATTCATGTGCTACTTATGATCGACATCAGAACAATGGAGGAAGTCAGGGTGGTACAATGCGCTTTGAAGAGCAGTACTCGGATCCTGCGAATAAAGGCTTGGAAAATGCCAGAAATGCATTGGAGCCTGTGCATGACAAGCATCCCTGGATTACCTATGCAGATCTATACACGTGAGTATATGGCAGTGTATATATGAGATGATATGATGCTCAACCCTCTGGTATCATATGCAGCCTGGGCGGTTGTGTTGCAGTAGAGCAGATGGGCGGTCCTCACATCCCTTGGGAAGGCGGCCGTTACGACACCAACGACAGGGACAGCATACCATCTCGCAACCGTTTACCGGATGGCTCACTCGGCAAGAACCATGTCATTGACGTCTTTTTGGATCGCTTGGGCATGTCGGTACAGGAAACAGTGGCATTGATGGGCGCCCATGCCGTGGGTGAATGCCACAAGAGCCATCAAGGCTTTGACGGGCCCTGGACACCAAACCAAACTGAATTCACCAACAATTTCTACAAGATGTTGCTGGAACGCACGTGGAAGGAGAAGCAGTGGGACGGCCCCAGACAGTTTGAAGATCAAGAGACACACACATTGATGATGTTGCCTACAGACATGGTCATGTTGCAAGAGCCTTTCCTGCAATATACAAAGTTGTATGCTGAGGATCAAGATAGGTTCTTTGAGGATTTCAAGAATGCCATGCTCAAATTGATATCCTTGGGCAAAGATCGAAAAGATGGTGAACCCAATAAGCTGTTGGCAGAGTTTTGTAAGAAATAAATAAAGTCCATTTGATATCACATTTCAATTTGTTTGCTGGTTGATCTGTTATCTAGAGGTTGGATTTTATGTCAGCCCATGCGTTTACCCATTGTCAAAGTCATTTACGTCTCATTAAACACATCAAGGGCCAATTTCTAGCGCTTTTGATCAATAATTTCTCGTGATAGAAACCGTTTTAGACCTCCAGAATTGCACTAAATAATCAATCTCGACCAGAACTTACTTTTTGGCATCTTTGCTCAACTTTTTGGGGACCAAAAAAACATGACCCAAAATCCATCAAAAAGCATGAGTGACCCCTCATCAAAATTCTCGAAATCCAAACGATCGCGTTTTTGACCACAAACGAAAAGACTTTTACTATAGCATGTATTAATTCAAAATGTTTCTATCGATCCAAAGCAACTGCTGAAAACATTTTTGTGTCACCTTACTATACAAAATCTCGACATTTTTGGGCAAAACCTCATTTCATATTCTCTGAAATTGCTCGATAGGCTTCTTCAAAACATGTTTCATAATTAACACCATTGGATTTGCCTTGAAAAGTACTCTTAGAAAGCATAATGGTGTATTGTAAAATCATGACAATGTATATAGTCGAATCTCCCAAAATAGATATTTCAGGTCGATTTTTTGGAGATTTGGCCAATCCTGAGCAGACTGGGAGCGGAGATTTCTCAGTTTTGGCTTGTAGTTGTAAAAGGTGCTGATGCCTTCCTGATGAAGGCAATGGATGTTTATAAAGCATATACGCATAGATTATGCATTGAAAAGCACTACAGCTACTGTATTTTTACTTCTTTTTGCATGTTTTGATATATGGTGAGGCTATAATTGTTACTAATTGCTTAACCAAAAGCGAAATGATGTGAAATGAGATTGACATTCTAATCAACATGGCATGCTATTTCGAAGCCCCCTAGCGTTTCCCTCTACACAAAAATAGCACATTTCAGTCATCAAATTAGCAGGGATACTAAATCCAATGATACATAAATCCAAATTTTAAAGACTGAATGGAATAATATAGAGCCATCTGATCCATCAAATGCCTGTGTGTAGCGCAAAAAAACAAGGCTCACAAATGCCATTGGCGGAAGGCTGGCAGTGGAATACAAATTTGCATCAATTGCCAAGAGAGGGGGTCTCCTTTTTTTGCTCTTACTACATCACAAATGGAACAGAACAACGCTACTACATCAAGACCTTACAGCAATACGCTGTCGACATTTTTAGAACATGTCAAACAGCACTTTGCCACTATCCCACCCGTCACCAAATTCGCGCTGTATACTCCCATCATCATTTATATTCTCGATAGAATTGCATTTCCTCTGTTGGGCTTGCAATTCGATATATCCTCGTTTATATCACTGAATGCCATCAGTTTTCAAGGTGCGTATATGTTATATTATCCCAAAAATACATGCCAACTAACAGTGCTCACACTAGTATACAGACTCGTATTATATCCATTTGCAACAAATAGCTTTATCCAGCTGTTCATCATTGATATATGGTTACTTCCTGAACTATACAAGTTGGAGAGAAAGCAAGGCTCACTGCGATTTTTATGGATTCTGCTCGTCTTGTTCACCGTTATCCCGGGCATTGTCTATTCTTTGGTTATGGTGTCTATTACAACGGGTAGATTGAACACGAGTATACCGTTTACTTGGGATTGCCGAGGAATGGCAGGTTGGGTCGTTGGATTGGTCTTTTGGTCCTACTTGGAAGACGACGGAGAGGATCAGCAAGATAGAATGTAAGACAGACGAGCACAACATGTGGTAGTGAGGGTGGTTTAGAAGGCTACTAAAACCATACTTTTTTGTGTATAGGATTGCTGGTGCTATTCGCATGCCAAAAAAGATGTGGCCTGTATTTGTGTTTATTTTCTTTATCTTTTTGGTGCAAGATGCCTCTGTGTTTCTCAATATCAGTGCTGCCATTGTTGGCTTTCTGTGTAAGTATACAGCACATGGGTTATTGAATGACACAGCTGCTTACGGAATACCTTTATGTAGATGCCAAAGGAAAACTTGGCTTTTTGGTGCCTTCTGAAGACAAGTTTATTGATTACGAGTCCAAGAGTTGGCTGCAATTCTTTACCAGATCACACAACTATGTTTCAATCGATTCAGCTGGCAATAGCTATTTACCCATTTTCATGCCTGCCAATGCCAACACACCCATTATTCCCTCTTCTTCCTCTCCTCCCTCCAGCACAAACAATACTCAAAGCCAATTCCCTGGACAAGGTGTTCGTTTGGGTTCTTGAGAATAAATTTATTTTTTGAGAGGGGATCTATACATGTTGTTGTTAGAAATGAAAAATGGCATGGAAAATGATAGGGGAGGGGGGGTAATGAACGTCTAGACCAATTCAGCCGTTTCAGCGAGTTGTCTTTCAGCATCGTATTTCTCTGAATCAGCGCTCCATGCAACGCCCACTTGAGTCAACATATCCATCAAATTCTCCTGAGCCTCCAATGCCTCCAGCTCTTCCTGGGTCTTGCACAACATGGAGCCAGCGAAACCCATCGAGTTGACGGAAAACTCAAACTGCTTGCCCTTGTGTTCAATGGTAGCTGATTCCTTGGAACGAGGCACCAACATCATGAAATCCTGCGTCATTAAAAAGTTGTAGGATGTGTCGAGAGGCAGCGAATTTTCACGCAGTTGCTGAAACATGGCATCCAAGATACCAAAGAACATTTGAGCCAAGTAGCTGGTCAGTGATTCTCTGTCCTTGGCAGCACGGAGCATGTTGTTGTCGAGTCCAATAATGACATGGACAAAGGGGAGTTTGTTGATGGCGTAGATTTGTCCAATTTGACGGTCGTAGATTTCGTCAAATAGTTGCTTGAGAGGAGGTTGGAATTCGTGATCACGGTTCAAGGGAAGTACTTGGAGATGCTTGTGTCCTTGGCTACATGTACAACACATGTGGGTACGTGTTCTATTGTCTCTCTCTCTCTCTGTCTCTTCCCTACTTACCTAGCACCCGAATTGGGTCCACAGTTGTAGAATGCAAGTGTGGGTTGAGAGGAACCGAAATCCTTGATGGTTTTGAATGCTTCGTAAAGCTCATCAGGCAAAATAGGTTCAGTTTGCTTTTTGAATTCTAGACGTGGGGGATTTATGTTGAGTGTGCTGATTTTAGCTAAAACAGAACAAGGACTTACCTTTGGTTACAATGAGCAAATGATTGGGACACACGGCAAACTTGTTCAAGAGCATCATGTGGTTATCGAGTTCCTTGACAATCAAAGCAGGATTAGGGTTCAAGAAAGGATTGGGCTTTTCCTCGCCCTCCTTTTTGTCTTGCTTGACCTTGTCCTTTTCACCAAGGGCAGGAGCCAAAGTAAGAATAAACTGCCTTGTTGGTGAGTTGATAATGCACCTCTTCTTTGCAGCTCTCAAATACTTACATTCATACCTCCTGATTCCTTCTCCACTTCAGTTGTCTCATAAGAAATCAAATCCTTGCTCTCCTTGGCAGCGTCAAACTTCTTTTGTACTTCTCTGGCGAATGCAGACATGGCTTGTATATTTTAGTAATGCGTAAATAGATAGAGAGAGCGCGCGCGTTGTTATTTTTTCGTTTTATATATGTAACTCTTGAGATGGTATCGCTGAAACCTATCAAAGGCCGTCACCTTGAAAAGATCATGCTAGAATCTGTTGTTCCTGCCTGCCTGCCTGTTGTGGTTTGAGTTCCTATTGAAAGGCAGAAGATTTACTTGTTGATCTATACTATACCATTGATGTAGTTTCTCACTAATAAATACGATGCCATTGTCATTTCTTAAAAAAAAGATATATATACATTTTATTAAAATTAAAGAAGAAAAGAAAGGAATTCACCATTTAAGAACAGAGTTAATAAATTTGTTGGCTAATCCACCATCCACTGATTTTGATCTTCTTACTACTGGATCTTTGGACACCAACTGGTTCGACACGACAAATCGATTTTGCTGACTAGGCAGACATGCAATGTCCAATAAAATATGCTTTTGTCCACTTGAACCAAATGAAAATGATGAATCATTGTCAAAACACCATGCTGTGGCCTTGTTTAATGACACTATCACGGGGCCGTGGAGTTGCGATTGTTTGCTCAAAGTGATCACATCATCTGGCAAGAATGACATTGCTGCTGCTGCTGCTGCTGCTGTGTCTGATGCTGTTGCTGGTTCCTTGTCACCCTCTTTCTGTTGTTGTTGTTGTTGTTGTTGTTGTTGTTGTTGTTGTTGTTGTTGCTGCTGCTGTTGCTGCTGTTGGATCATTTGCTGTTTCTTGGATGTAAGCTTGGCATAATGATGATCTAGCTTCCGTTGATTCTTTACATCAAATGCGGCCCATAGCGCAGCTTCTTCATTCTGCGGTTTGTAACACCAAATGTAATGTCGGCTTTGCAATGCACTCATCTTTTGAGACAATTTCAGAGAATCCCGTCGAGAGAGTGTGGCACTAGCACCTTCTTCATGCTGCGTAGTGGATGCTGCTGTTGCTGCTGCTGCTACTGCGGACGATGCAGAGGCAACGGAGCGTGGTGACAAACTGCTGGAAATAGCACTCTCATGCTTGGCGTCCATGTCATTCGCATTGCTAGTTTTGTTAGTGCCAAGTTTTAGTGCTTCGTTCAAAGATACATAGGAAGATGGATCCCATGATTTGTGAGCGAGATTAGTACTACTTTGATTGTTCCCTAAAAGGGAAAATGAGGAGAGTACAGTTTCCATCATGGATCTTCTGCGTTGTAGGGGTCTTTGCGTAGGTCGAGTCATGGGTGTGGATGGCGCTGTCTTTGGCTGCTGCTCTTGCTGCTGCTGCTGCTGCTGCTGCTGCTGCTGCTGCTCCTGTTGGGCTGGTGATGGCTCTTGATTTGAGCTTGTGGCATCTGTTTGATCTGCTTCATTCGTTGTTGGTTTGTTGGTATCCTCATGAATGCTCAAGGTATTAAACAGGTCATTTAATAAAGAGGGAGGTGGCATGGGCTGTACAAACGGAAGCAAAGCTTGTTGCTGTTGATGATGAAATGCAAATGGAGGCGGTGGGTAATTGGCACTAGTAGATGGCAATGGCATGAAATAAGGTTGTGTATGGTTGATCATGGGTGCTTGGGGCATTAAACCAAAACTATTTGGAATGACGGGTATTATAGCATCTGTAGTACAAGTGCCTAGAATCTGCTGCTGGTGGTGCTGCTGTTGCTGCTGTTGCTGGTGCTGCTGCTGTAAGTTCATCATGGGATCCATTATCATGGGTTGTGCATTGACAAAAGGAGTTGGTTGTGTCCATGCTTCATTCTTTTTAAAAGAACTTTTATGGTGAAGCCGAGCATGCTGTCTTTTTCGGTCTTTCCTTTTTGATGGTGATGCTGATCTTGCCCCGTGGCGATGATGAGGATTTTGGTGGTAAGGCTGCTGCTGCTGCTGCTGGTAGTGGTAGTAGTACATATCATTAGGCTCTTCTTCTGCTGATTCATAATAATAGTAGTCCTGGTTTGGGTAGTAAGTATCTGCATATCGTCGGTTGGCCGGCGCGAGAGGATGTAGTGGCTGCGTGCTGTATTCTTCCAATGTGCTGCTTGATTTTCTGCGGCGACTGGTGTCGTAGTGTCTCTTGTTGCTGGAGAGATCTGGATAGTAGTAATCATGGTCATTGTACATTTCATATGGGTTGGGTGACAATGGAGGGAGAGGTTCTTCCCAATGTCTTTGATTCTCGTAAAAATGAGCAAGATGTTGTTGAGGATAAGCGTACATTTGGCAGCAGAGAGAAAGAGAGAAAGGTAGGATGTGAGAAAGGTAAGAAGAAAAAGAAAAAAGGGGGGAAAGAAACAAAAAAGCAAACCCATTTATATAGTGTTGCATCTGACCCGTAGTAGTATATAGTTGGCATTGTTGACATAACACACTGCCATCACGATGTCGGGTACTACTACTACTACGGTTCCTTAGATCTATAATATCGTGTTTATACATACACACAATATGATCGCGAAATCGTCATTTAAACAGTGGAATGACTAGACACACATTTGCATGGAACACAGACTTGTTACATTCTCTCTCGGTGTACTGCATCAAGAGCCGGTTGTTACACGATGCTTTCCGTAAACAGTGAGAGAAAGCGTGTATATTTTTAGATGAAATGCACGGATCCCCTTGTTATAGAGAGAGAGAGATGGGTAGTACCATTTTTTTTATCGATTGTTACAGAATACGCCACTTGTATAGAAATGTGCATGCCATGTTTGAAATGTGTATATATATATACATAATGCCCCCCCCCCTGAGTAGAGTTTTAAAACAAGAGTGTTTGCGATGAGTTGCATTGTTGCCTATGAGTTTATATAAAGAGAATTGCGCATCAGAGTATATTGAAAAAGGCAGGATGTTATTGATGGCAAATAAGATTTCTGTGTAAAAGTCTTGGCTACTAGTGCTGACACTACTACTACAGTATCGGTAAACAAAGAACGCTCTGGATCGCAAAAAAGAACTTGTTGTTGCAGCATTGCATGAAAAACAAATAGCTGATGTTACAAGAATCATGCCAATGTTGTTGGAGCAAGTCTCAACATTTAATTCTTGAAACAATGTGCTGTGTATCCACTTTTTTTTTTTTTTTTTTTTTTTTTCTTGAGGAACATTTGGTTATAGCATACCTATAGTTGCTTGCATTACGTTGCTCTGTAAATACGATGAGTTGTCATCCTGGGTCACTGTGGTCTGCTAGTTGCTCTCCACTCAATGGGACTTGCCACCACTTCTTCCCTTGTTGTGCTTGTTTGTTTCTTCTTTAAAGTAACCGGCTATAGAGATTAGGCAATTATGTTGTGTTAGGAATTGTGTTGATCTGCCTAAGCTTCATGACCTGCATCATGTAGATGAACCTTCTCATACTGCTATCGGTAGCGACTCCTCACGGTAAGTCTCAACTTTGAGCTGGATTCTCCTTGGCCACATTTGAGAGACATACCAGAGTTGTTTGGATGTACAGAGAAACCATACTACTACCTTCAGATTGACGATTTACTACAAAAGAATATATTGAAGCGTACAATTTTCATGATTTTCATTAAGAGTGTACCATTCTCTCTGTGAAACTATGTATGATTAATCTACACAAGAGGCTTTCAGGTAGACGAGATTGTACAAAGCAGCATGTTGGTTACGATTCCCTTTGCCCTCTAACACTGAAGAATAGGATGTAGATACTGCAATCATATTTGGTAGTGTGTTGTTTTACGTTTGTCGCACACTAATGGCGTTAATGCTGGCAGGCTTATAGTTTGATCTGACAACACCAAGACTACACTACATGTTCATATCAAATTACAGACAGCCAAATCTAGGGTGAAAAACAGCGTGGAATTGGCATCTTATAATATGTTACGAAATATAGTCGTATATGTAATTTGGAATAGGATTGGAAAAGAAAGTCGACAATTTACAGACAAAAGAGACATCCAAAGTTGCCGACTCCCCATACGTATCTGATTCAGGAAAATAATAATACTACCAAAACATCAAAGGGAACCTCCATAGAGTGTTTTTTTCCTTGTAGTACCTTGTAGAACCCATCAGTCTAGTATTAAAGACATCCAATCTTTCCCTTTTTTCTTATGCCGATTTCTTTTTTCCTTATTTTTCCTTTGGTTTACGGTTACGGGGAGACTATTGTCAAATATTTGATAAAAAGGATGGATATCTGGCTTCTTTACCAACTTGGTTAGGTATTCTTATGTCTATTGCTCTTTTTCTGTATTGAATTCCATCCATTTATAGCGTGTGAAAATTTGCAAACCCTTCATCATCCACATCCTTTTACAGCAAAATTTCACTTGACCTCACGAAATACAATAAAAAGAAAGGCTATTATGAGAAGTCTAGCAAACAGAAAGACTGTTTGGTAATCACTATTGTTTTATACATCAGGTTGAGTAGTGTTGTTGTTGTTGTGCGATACCTATATATGCATATTGCTGGGTTCTCTCGGCCTCACGGCCAGTTTGGCTGCTGGTAATGATGTTTGCTGTTTTTGCACACTTCAGGGTTTTGGAAACAAAAGAAACAACTTGGCATTTAAATAAAAGGGGCGTGTATATTGAAAAGTCAACGCGACCGCTGTGTTTTTCAGATATCTTTAATGGTTTGCTTGCTGTTGACAACAGTACTATACGGTACATACTTTACAACATTGTAGACGATGATATTAAGGGTATTTCCAGCCTCATGTGAAGATTGTGTGTGAATATTTGGTGATCTTCATATATTGACAACTAAACAAACAGCTATCTTAATTAACTAGAATAACAACATACAATGTTGTATCAGCAAGGCCATTTAAACATTTTTCATTAAAACCGGTATTTCCTACCTATCCGAGTAAATTTACTGTAATTGCAGTGCCAATTGGCGAGTTGAATGTATCTCGTATGACCCAAGCGCCATTCATGAAAGCTTCTGCTGCCAAGAAATGGGTTGTTATGGGCCATGTGTCGGATGAAAGCAATACGAAAAGCAGCCATTTCAAGGTTTTTCATAGAACATCATACTTTTGACCTGCGCTCCTCTACCTGCAGCGCAGTGCATTGTGTAGCCCAAAAAAGCATCCACCATTTGAGCTCTTATTTGAATCTGTAGCATCAATTCTCATCAAGCTACACTGCATCACAGTTTTCCCCTGGCAAATTTTGGGCGAAATTGAGACACAAGGGCAAGTTTTTGTACAGAGGCGCATATAAAAAAATTCTTGTGCACTGACTACAGACATACGACGCCCTAAATTTATTTGATACAGTTGAGTAGGACATGGATGTTTTCATGGTTTTATTAAAGAAAAAGGGATTTTTGCCACTGTAAACACCAATTTGGCTGTGGAAAAGACGATTTTGTAAAGCAAGC
Organism: Mucor sp. M7501; assembly: GCA_037040325.1. Taxonomy (NCBI): domain Eukaryota; kingdom Fungi; phylum Mucoromycota; class Mucoromycetes; order Mucorales; family Mucoraceae; genus Mucor; species Mucor sp. M7501. Next base: position 358 of record JAXQGS010000245.1, on the reverse strand, counting down.
ATCGCAGGTGTACAAACACGGGCTTATTTTGTAGATGCAACAAAGGGGAGCAAAGAAGGCTTAATAGAGAAGCTGGGTTGATTTGACAGTTGTTCGAATAAAAGTGTCCAAACACTGAACTTTTTGCAACCTATATACTATATTTTACCAGCTTCATTAATGCACAACCGATGCAGCAACTGGATATCCATTTAGATGTTTAGGAAGCTCTCAAAGTGAACATTTAATGGTGAGGAAATAAACGCTGTAGCAGCACTATAGCACATGTAACAAGTATCTCCCTTTTGGTGTAAAATACACACCAAAACTTTGACCCTATGCCAAATCGTAACAAAGCAAGCTAGGATCAAGCGGTTTT
>JAXQGS010000244.1:0-25173 GCA_037040325.1 Mucor sp. M7501 | reverse complement strand
CACCATTGAATTCCTCGCTCAATTTTGCATGTATAGGTCTAGAGAAATACCTGCTGTTCCAATAGTAATATCTTGTGTAATTGCCCCTGAAAGGTTTTGGGATGTCCAAATGAAGTATCTAGAGGACCAGTGGCAGCAGCAGCACTCAAATTCAATCCCAGCCAAGGCTGCGTTTTGCCCTGGTAAGCACCTTTTGTATAGTAAAAGACACTGTATAGACGTCTAATTGCTTTCGTTACGCTCAATCTCTGCCGGCGTCACCCTGTAGTTTCCAATTGTATGCTTCTGCATGTTGAAACCTGACATTTGAGTATAAATGCTAAAAACCTTACCTCGTTATTGGGCGCGTTTTATTGGGTTTAGATGACAGCTTCAAGCCCTGAAAACCTCACTATATACACTTATTACTGCCAACTAAGTGGTTGTATCATTTTATTAACATGCAATGAATGATTCTAGTGTAATCCTGACTGAATTTTCAGTCTAAACACTGTTACTGACATTTCTGCCCTATAAAGTTGATTTACGTGGCTTGATTCAATGTTATAATACTACTGAGCTATATTTGCAGGTCATGAGATTTATGATGTATTATATCAAGGGCTTCTTCTCAATCATCAAGCGCACATTCTTGACATGCCCAATATTTTCTAAATCCAACACAAACTACCCCTGCTTTGACTCTGTTTCTTGGCTTTATCCGTTTCCTGACAAATAAAGAAGACAATTGAGATTATACTTTTATATCATCCCCGGGGAAAAAAAAGATAAGGAAAAATCAGATTTAGAGATAAATTATGATTCCAAAATGTGACACATAATGCTCATCAAGATGTTTGCCATCTTCATATAGTAAAATGCTTGAAAAGGCTAGGCAAACGGTGTTCAAAGCATTCATGTATGCATATATAGACTCTCATGAATGTAAACATGGCATTGCTAAATATACAGGGAGCCATTGCATGTTGCATGATGATAATCTTGAAATTGAAAAGAGTCATCTTGAAATGGCTTGAAAATTAGTCATTTACCCTCCGAAAATGCCTCTCTTCTCTCGCATAAGCAATCAAGGGGCAAACAGATGTTGTGATGATGAGAACTGCCAATGGTAAATGATGTATAAATCCGGCTTATCTAAGGTAGCACGACTCTATAGCCACTCATAGTGTACATCTAATATGTGTCACCCACTATTATTTACAATACAAAAAGGCTTATAATCGATCAAGATGCGTATGTAAGGCAAGTGATGCTGTTGTTTACAGATTGAAAACAGAGATTCACATGTATATAAAGGGGGTGGAGGAGGATCTCATGCCATCTCCGAATCATGTCTCTTGATTTATGCCTCTGCTACAACGCTGCTTGTGGACAGAGATATTGCGCAATGATCATCTGAATCTCATATCTGGGAGTCAAAAATGACTCTTACTTGTTCACCTTGCACATTTGCGTTAGGTACTGTACACCGATCCCATCCCAATATAAAAAGCTGTAACTTCCAGGAAATCGTCTTCCTGTCATACTCCTTTTCCCATATTTTTAAACTTTTTTGTATTATTTCCATTGCATTTACAAGATGGTCCACGCTGAAAATTTAACTGAAAGCACTGCTGTTGCCACCGCCAACAATGCCACATCTACTGATGCCGAGGATTTGAAGCGCACTCGCTCCGGTTCATTCAGCGTGCCTAAAGCCAAGGTGCTCCGTCCATTCAACACAAGCGAAGTCAAGATTTTGCTGTTGGAGAATGTCAATGAAACTGCTGTCAGTGCTTTCACCAAGCAAGGCTATCAGGTAAGATCACAAACCAAATAAACAGAATGCATGTGATGGGACAAATGTGTTGACCCCCCCCCCTTTTTTTTCCTTTAACCAGGTGGAAACCTACTCCAAAGCTTTGGTCGGCGATGAATTAATCGACAAGATCCGTGATGTCCATGTCATTGGTATCCGCTCAAAGACCAAGCTCACCAAGCAAGTCTTGGCCCACGCAAAGAACTTGCTGGCTATCGGTTGCTTCTGTATTGGTACAAATCAAGTTGATCTCCAAGCTGCTGCTAAACAAGGTGTAAGTTACATGAAATTTATCGTGTTTGGATATCATTGGATGGGATGCTGAATTCTTACGTTTGACATGATTTAGGTTGCCGTGTTCAACTCGCCCTTCAGTAACTCCCGTTCCGTTGCCGAACTTGTCATTGGTGAAATTATCATGCTGGCTCGCCAGTTGGGTGATCGCAATATGGAGATGCACCAAGGCGTCTGGAACAAGGTCTCCAAGGCATGTTATGAGATCCGTGGTAAAGTCCTGGGTATCGTCGGCTATGGCCACATTGGTGCACAGTTGTCTGTCTTGGCTGAGGCCATGGGTATGACAGTCTACTTTTACGATGTGCTCCAAATCATGCCTCTTGGTCAAGCCAAGCCCCTGGAAAGCCTTGATGAGCTTTTGGCTATTGCAGACTATGTCAGTGTGCATGTTCCTGAAACCGAAGACACCAAGAACATGATTGGCGAGCATGAGTTCAAGCAAATGAAGGAGGGTGCTTACTTGTTGAACAATGCCCGTGGCACTGTTGTTCAAATTCCTGCTCTTACAAAGGCTCTTCAGTCTGGCCGTCTTGCTGGTGCTTGTGTGGATGTCTTCCCCAAAGAGCCTGCCTCCAATGGCCCTCACTTTGACTACTACCCTGAATTATTAGCGTGCAAGAACTTGATCTTGACTCCTCACATTGGTGGATCAACCGAAGAGGCTCAGCGCATGATTGGTATTGAAGTCTCTCAATCACTGACCAAATACATCAACGACGGCACCTCGCTGAATGCAGTCAATTTCCCAGAGATTGACTTGCGTGCCATTCGTGAAGATGACAAGAATACGGTTCGTGTGCTTTACATCCATCAAAACATCCCCGGTGTACTCAGGGTAAGCTTGGGGGTTTTCAATGATACATGTCTTATTAAACACAAGCTAAATTTTAACTTACAGGAAATTAACGAAATCTTTGCTGACCACAATGTCGAAAAGCAATACTCTGACTCCAAGGGCGACATTGCATACGTGATGGCTGATATCGCTGATGTTACCGACCTCAAGAGTCTGTACGGTGCCATCATTCAGACCCGCGCCAACATTCAAACCCGTATTCTTTATTAGATTACATTGCTCAACTACTATTTCATTTGTAAAATTCCTTTTCTTTAACTTTGCATTCAACATACATACCCCTTTTTCTCTAATTTCTGTAAACTATATATTTCCAAATGGCATCATGTCTCCTCAACTCGACATGTTTTAAAATAAAATACACATTTATAATGTAGCTCATCAGTTAAGATTCGAGACATCAGCTCAACTCGTATCAGTGAAACATATAGTAGTGTCTATAACTACCAGAGGTTGATGGATCGCACTGGGATTTCATCCTCGCACAAACTGGGATAGCAGTGATTCCAGCAAGCTAACCTGACAAAACGTCGCAAAGCAATATTCGCATCATCAGAGCGTTCTATTTGCGCATCCTGTTTTTGCAAGACATCAGTGCGGCGTTGAGAATAAAGACCACTCTAGGTACATGTTGCATTGATGGCACCATCCGACATGTGTGTACATCTCAACGAATGCTCTCCATCAATGCCTTGGCCACGGGAAAAGCGGCCTATTGTCTGTCCAGCAGGTGTCTCTCAATTGGTGGATGTGTATATATCGCACAACCATTGCACTTGTGATCCATGGTTGTATGATAGTAGCAATAGTGCACACCACTCTATAACTGACCACTGTCACACGAATGGAATATAAACTCTCCCATAGGTCTTTCCATTTGCCTCGCTTTCTTCCTCTCTTCTTTCCCATTATCTCTTAATTACCAAAAAAGTCAAATCAATTTGATGAAGCGATTTACCAATGAACCAGCTTCTTCGAAACAGCACCTGCCTGTGCTGCTGGAAATCAGCGATTCACCCGTCTACTTTATCGGCCCAGCAACAAGAGAGAACCCAATGTCTCAAATCAGAACTAAACTCATGGGAAAAGTCGTCTTCCAGGATCGCAAAATCAAATGGAACCGGGTCAACCTTCAATTCATAGGCAAAGCAGGCATCGACATTGATGCTCCTCGCTCGGCATTCCCACGAGACAATTACATGAGCGACCTGGATGATCCCGTCAATGCACATGCAACCACCAAAATACAGACAACTGTGCCCATTTGCGAGGTGGAGAAGGAGCTCATCTTTTCTGGTGAGGAATTCATCGAGTTTGGCTTGCATCTGCCATCGCATTTGCCTGCCAGCTGCAGAACCAAAAACGCATTTGTTGAATATACCCTAGTGGCAAACTTCACTGCTGGCACTTTCTTCAAAAAGTACAGGACGCACCAAGTTGTCACTGTTCATAGACATTATCTGCCCAGCCCCAGTGCAATGATACCGACAATGGATTTCTCAGGCGTAAAGGAGTGGTTTGAATGGTCAGCAGAGCTTCCTAAAGCGACTGCCATCGAATCTGGAGAAGTCGTTATTGCCTTTCGCTGCAGCGTCGAAAAGGAAAGGGTGGAAGTGGACAGGATTGAGCTGGCGATTGAGGAGATTGAGACATACAGGTGAGTACATGGATCCATTCTTGTAGTATAGTGGTTCTCATACCATTGCGATGTAGATTTTGTACAAAACAGGGTGTACACAGTTTACCGCCCATCATCACCCGATTCCCACCTGCCACATATCACTTGCCCTCATTCTCAAACAGCTCAGAAACACATTTTATTAGAACGCCAATGCCTTTGAGCAAGAACCCCAAAGTCAGATCCATCCACACACATCAATTTGATCCCTTCTTGGAGATATCACATCGATGCCGACTGACGGTGCACTTTAACAAGGTACCGACACTGACGACCGAGCCTGTCGTCTTGGAGTTTCCCATCATCATTACAGACTATCCCTCCGTCGTTTCGGATTCTGCCTTGTCCCTGGCATCCTCTACGCACAATGTCATCTCTACAGAAACACTCCACCAGCACAGTACGATCACCAATGGAGGAGGCGATGATGCCGTGCCTGTGGATTTGGACTTGCCTGAATACACACCACGCTATGAGGAGGCTTCTTCTTCTTCTTCCAACGCTTCTCCACCACCTATTGTAACCAACTAAATGTAGATCATATCTATAGTATAATATCTAATGTGAAATATTTGTTTGTTTTGTAAACTTTGAACTATATTGAACATCTTATCCGTTATCAAATTTAGATTAGATGTAGGTGGTGCCACCTTGGTTTGTTTTGAGTTCCGTTGAGTTTTTTATAGTGGGTATATATCAAATAAGCTTTTGAGTGCAGTGTTACCATGAGTGTTATATAGTTCTGGCAATGGCAAGAAGAGTTGCTTCATTACTGGTGCAAATAGCCCTAAATACCTTGCATGGTATATGCCAATGACAATCACTCCAATACTCAAAGTAGAACCATCGAGATTTGATTTCATCTGGTCTGCAGCGGCGCATTGAAAAGCACACACAATGCACCTTTTGTTCATCAATCAATGAGTGCCTGAGCTGAGCTGCAGAACAGAAGCAGAGCGCTTCGGCCCAATGTCTGGAATGTCATTGTATCATATAGTAGAGATATAGGGGGAATCATCACATACACATTCTACGGCATTATCGCTAGATTCCATTGTCCTATTACAAGTCGACTAATACTATTTCATTTGCATCCATTCATGTTTATGTTCATTTTGTTCTCATTTCGTTCCGGGAAAAAGGCTGATGTAATAATCGACACCCCCCCTCTACCATTGTGATGTAGTAGGAGTAGTATTAAGAACCACTGTTTGTGCCTTGATACGCTTTATTCATGATCCCCCCCATACAAACAAGATAATGGAATACGAACTGAGTAAAATGAAATCACTTGTTGTGTCCATCAGCCTTCAAACTGCCACAATCACATGGACTGACTGACATGTATAGAGTATACATGATCCTTTTACGTGCATTATGCGTGGACATGTCAGTAGAAATATGTGCGTACAAGGCAAGTGTACATTTGTAGATAGCCCAGCTAAAGAGTGTTGAAGTTCATTATGGCTTTAAAGCATATAGCCCTCGACTCTGCTCGCTCGCGTACCTCCCCCCCCCTTCTTGTCAGTGTGGATAGTGTTGTCGCCATACAAATCAGCATCTCGGTAATTCGACACGGCTCAAACTCGCTTTTAACTTGAACTTTTGTAATATAATGTTGTGCATATTGTTGTCATCGCATGCATCCATGTTTGTATAAAAGAAACTTTTTGAATAAGATGGAATAGCATCATTATTTGCAATCAAAAGCAACTGCAAAATCATATCAAATAGTGAGAATGAGCGTTAGAATATAAATCAGTTGTAATATCAAGAGGGACCTGCTGCTGGTGTCAATTAAATGGGACGAACTTGAGCATAATGACACTATGAACATGTCTCGTCCCCATCTCACCAAGAAATCATTATTTTAGGCAAGCCGTTTTATCAACATTTCGCATTTCTCCCTTCTTCTTTTCCTTTTCCATTTTCCTTCTCTTTCTTTACACCTTGTAGCTTCAAGCTTAATATCCAATGAAATTGATACATGGATCGACGTCCAATCTGCTCCTGTTGTCATCGATCCTTGCTTGCTCTGTCATCGCTCAAGTAGATCAGCAAAGCTCATTCAAGCCATCTCCCAGATGGGCCAATGGCAAGTTCATCGTGTTGTGTGCACTGTTTCTCTGATAAGCTAAATCGTTGAAAAATAAAAGAGTAGAATGCGTACTGTTAACCTTCAAAGGCGCACTCGTATGTTTTGGAGGGATATTAGAGTCTGGCATGTCAACAAACTCAATGCACGCATTGGACCTCTATCAGTCATGGAATACAACAGATCCAGCTTGGTCTGTCATGGACACATCAGTAAACCAACTGCCGCCTGTATCCTTCTTTGCTGCAGCATATCTGCCCAGCACACACAACTTCTTGATTGATGGAGGTGCAGCCATCGTTCGACCCAACATGAAGAACCAATCAACGCTGTACTATGACACACTGCAAGATCATTGGGAAAGCCCCACCATTAAAGGAAATATGCCAGCACGAAGGTAGGTGTCTTATTGCCATTATGACGATTATGCAAAAATAACTGAATTATTTTATTAGGAAGCAGCATACCGCTGTATCAGATGACCAAGGTCGTATATGGTTATGGGGAGGTCAAAGGTAAAATAGTAGCCAGATCAATAAGGTTTCCTTAAAAATAATGCCTTAATATCAGTGACATGTCTACATACGGCGGACCCAGCATTTTCTACAATACATGGACCATTATCGATACACAGACATGGACACTATCGTCTCCTCAAGTCGAGAACAATCCTTCGCCTCGCATTGACCACACTGCAACCATGATATCCAACAAATACATACTGATCATTGGCGGAGTGGTATACTCTCATGATGTTACGGATCCAACAGGCCAACTTGCACTGAATCCAGTGTCCATGAGCTCGCTGTTGCTATTTGATATTGACAATAACAAGTGGATCAACATCAATGCTGGTGGAAATATCCCTGCCCCTCGAAGAGGCCATTCAGCTGTACTTGGTAAGAACGTATAAAGATCAATGCTCTTATGCAGACAGCCAAACCAGATGCTGTTGTACGCATGGCAGTAACTGTCTGGATGATACTTTGTATACTCATGCATATTCAATTTCATATGTAGGCCATGACGGTAAAAGCGTCATTGTCTTTGGTGGAGGCATGCCCGAAGATGAACACACTCAGATGAACGATGTCTTTATATTGGAGCTGGCTACCATGCGCTGGACAGCACCTTCCATCAAGGGTGTGCCGCCAAAACCAAGAAGATACCATAAAGGCATGTAGACATTGCTATACTATTTGGTCCATCAAATCTTACTGAATAATCCTCTATAGCCTATCTTGTAGATGACTATATGCTTGTGACATTTGGGCTGAGTGGCGATAATACAGGGTTCAATGATGTCAATATTCTCAGCACCTCAAGTTGGTCATGGATTACGCAGTACACTGCCAACGTGGCATGGCTGTCAGGAAACACATCATCTACTAACGGTAAGGTTCGAAACAATACAGGTAACCCAAGCTTTTGACGTTTTCTAACAAAAAAGTACTCATCTATACCACCTACAGGTAATAGTACTGACCAAGATCCTAATGCAAGGATTGACAGAAAGGAACATGAAGTCTCAACTGAAACTCGTATTAAAGCAGGAGTAATCGCTGGTGTTGTCAGCGGAGGTGTTGTTATAGTAAGTGCGCCAAGTGAGAGCACGCCTCATGCCATAATCTAACACACTCCTTAGTTGGGCGGTGGCATCTTCCTCGTGTTGAGCGTCGTGATATTTAAAAGAAAGCAAAACAAGTCAAAAAAGTCTAGCAACAGCAACGTGGTTGATCCAGCTAGCATTGGCCAGGACAGCGAGTCGACCATGACAGAGTTTGCCTATGAACCTCACTCAACCATCGTGCAATTTCAAAAGCCAGACAATCGGTCCTCGATCCGGTTTGCATCTCAAATTGAAGATGGAGAGCATTACTATAAGCCAAATGCCAAAACGGATGAATGAAGTACCCGCGCATACTCACCCCCCCTCCCCTTTTGTACTATAAAATATACACACACTACATACACATTAATTACGTTATTGAACTGTCAGCAATAAAATGTCAAATATCGATGCCTTGATCTGGTATTTTTTAGTAGCGAAATATGTACAGAGATAGTAGTAGTAGTCCATGAAGATATAAACAGTTACAGCCATCTGGGTCGATGTTGATGGTCGTAGGGTACCAGGTCGTGATCAAATGTCTCTATAAACTGTGTGTCCAGCATGTTATTTGACCTGCTCTGTCCGAACCATCTGAATGGGCTGCCTTACCTCTTGATCTGCGAGCACTTTTGTTCCTGCAAATTTTCGATATTCGTCAAATATTGAGGTCATTGACCATCTTTGTATTTTCCTTAAACAGCCCACTAAACAACCGATGCGATGCTATAATAATGACATGCTCTCAGTAAACATGCATTTGGCTTGTCATTTCCTAAGCTCACCTTTCCCTTCAGACAGTGGATAAGCACTAGGAGAGCGGGCCGTTGTAAGTTGACATGTTCACCCTAAACCTCATGTGACATTTACCTGGATGGCTTCTCTTATCCAACAATTTGACCAGTGCATGTGATATATCTTCAGGATTCACTTCCACAAACGGCTCCTTGTTTCCCTCTGTGCGATAGTGCAAGACTTCGATCCCTTCTTGCTCGACAAAATGCTGCATTTCCGGAGGATACTCTTCCATTGCAAAGTATCTAGAAAAGTAAAACATACGTCAATCATCGCTTCTCAGTTTACATCTTCCAGCTGCTCATTACAATATTGTTTTCAGTCCAAGCTTTCTCAAAAACGCGAAGTTCTGCTTGTTTGGGTGTCCTGAGCGATACACGCCTGAAGCTATCATTGCAAAATTGAGTGGAGGCACAAGAGGCATACCTGGCCTTGTATAGCAGATAGGACATGTATCGTAATGGTGCTTGGAGTGGTCTGCACGCTGATGTCTACTAATAATGACTGAGCTCTGCTCTCGCTCTGGATTGTGATTGATTGCCATCTGGTAGATGTTTAGCTATTGGAGAAACAAAAGGCAGAGAACAAGAAGAAAAAAAGCAAAAAGGCCTGGGCCAGTAGTGGCGCATATAATATCTGATTATTTCAAGATGCGCACATGTTCGATTCACTGATATCAGGATCCACACACTGACTGCATTGTAGGCCTATCAGTAGTATAAGGATGTTTGGATCACTATCCAACGGATAGCAAGAAATTATGACCATAAAGCTACATTGTATGCAAAAGAAGGTTTTCCTTGAATTACATGTACAGGTGATACAAGGCTTGATGTTGTTCATGTTTATGTACTAGTTTTATCAGGCAATTCGATTTTTCCGTGCCTAAATCATGATGTAATGTACATAATACAACTGCAAGAACATCAGGAAACGTATATATACCTTCATATGTTTGCAGAATAAAGTGATTTTGGTTCTTTCTCTAAATTGAAACACTATTATGCCTGGCGCCTTCATGTCAAATCTTTTGCCAAGTTCCTTTTTTAGCAAGAAAGAGGCTACTGTCAAACCAGATGCCCCTTCTTCTGATGAACTCATACATGACAAGAGCAACAATGTTCCCCAGGGCAATCATAAAGACAAGGAGAAGGACATTGTGCCTTTGCAAAAGACTAGCACATCAAATGCTGGTAACTCATAATGCAAGCTAGTAGACAAAGAGACTATAGCCACTGACACATCCCGTTTCTTAGAATGCTCCTCTTTGTCCTCTTCGTCCTCTAGAAACCAAAATGCATCCACAGGCCATCTCACAATTGATACTAAATTACCACCCAAGCTCAGAGATGAGATACCGCCACCATCATCGCCTATCGTCAATCATCCCAATCTGCTTGAGGAAAAGAAGAAATTCACCCGGCCTTCCATGCTCAACGAAACAAGCCGTCTAAACACATCTGTTCGCTTTCAAGACAGCAAAACAGAAGGAAGACCGAGCATTTACTTGTTCATATTTGTGAATCCCCTTTCTGGCGATTGCAAAGGCAAGGATTTAGTGGAGCTCCCTATTCAGCACTTTCGATTGCGACGATTTCCTCAGGTGCAAGTGGAAATCCACAACATTCTGGACGAGCAAGACAGAAATCTGGGCGTGGAGAGTATTCAGCTTGTAGAGCAAATGGCCAAGAGCGGCCAGCTGCCGTCGCTTGAAGATGACGCATTAATGCAACACGACACAAATGTTCGTAAAATTAGCAAGACTGTAAGAACTCGACATATACATGTGTGGAGCGCAGGTGGAGACGGCACAGTGATGAGCGCATTTGAATTGCTGGTTCATCATCATATTGATCTGGACTACATGTTTTTTTCATGTAATATAATCCTATACATTTGTAACGTCTCATGTAGCATAAAGGGTCTAACTTGTTGACTCTGTTTCTAGGCATTCCATTTGGCACTGGCAACGATTTCAGTCAGGTGCTGGGCTGGGGCAGAACCATCAAGCATCCCAACATCTTGGGCAAGCGTCTGCAGAACCTAGAAGAGTTAATCACTGAGCGACTGGAGAAGTCGGAAGCGGCTCGTCTGGACATTTGGCAGGTTGAGATGACCGCATATCATAGAGGCTATGTCAGACTAGCAGGTCCACAGCGCAAAGATGGACATGACGTTTTGGAGATTGATGAACGTGAGCAGCAAGGAACATATCCCCACATGGTCCGCAAGATGTGCAATTACATGTCGATTGGCGTGCAAGGCTACGTTGGAAGCGGGTTTGAGAAGCATAGAGCATACAATCGCTTTATGAACATGCTGATCTACACGTCTGAAAGTGCTAAATGGGTCTTTTGGAGACGATTTCCTTCTGTTACCAGCTTTATTGAGAAGATCAAGTTTAGAGAAGAAACGGTGCTCGTCGTTCCTGACCCTGACAAGAAGGGCAGCAGTGATCAAGTGCAAGACGGTATCCCCACAATGACAACGCAGCCCATTGATTTTGTGATTCAAAATATACCTCACATTTGGTACGTAAAGCGAGATATCCTTGCGTTTATAACTACTGACATGCTAAATCTCTACTTTTAGGGGACGAGAAGTCGACCTTTGGGGTGATGCCAAGTACGGATTGGAAGCAGTCGAAGATCGTGTAGGACATACGGATGCAGAGACGTGGACACCGCAATTAGCCAATGACGGAAAGATGGAAGTCTTTACTATAGAGAATATGGTCAGCTACATCAAGAAGCTAGCAAATATAAGACAGCATGTATCTCGTGTTGGCCAGTTTGAGACACCATTCGAGATTGTGTTTAGAGAGCCTGCCTCCCCATCTTCCAAGCAGAACAAGAAATGGTGGCAGAATCTGACGGAAAACAAGTACAAGAGAAGAAATGTGATTTGCATCATGTGCGATGGTGAATTCTATATTCTCAAAGATCCCAAATCACTCAAATTCAAGCGGTTCGCTCAAGTATGGACGCTGGGAAGACTTGATGAACATGTGCGCGGCAGGCTTGTTCAGGATGAGCAGATATCTCAAAAGCGACAACGAGAGCAACAACATTTGGACATATTGTAACATGTATACCTCCTTTTTTATTTTTATCAAACTTATTAATATAACCCTCATTTCACCATTTAATTCATATCGACTCGAATAAAGCCTGTTGCTCTAATGCATTCCATCTCGATTCATGTCATCTGGCATGTGTGTAGTTAGACACGATTCGCATTGTTGTGACGATTTATTCTCTTTCGTAGCCTAATATTGTCTATACATTGGGAGCAGCAAAGCGACAAGAGTACAGCTTTGCAACCTCTCTGTTCACTTTTTTCCATGACAACTGACGCACCCTTATCGTGGGATAAAGAGTTATCGCACTTTTTCAAAAGCATTGGACTTGTAGAGACCAGCGAATGCTTGGAATCAGAGCTGGTTGTGCTCTCGCAAAGTCAATTACAGAAACTGCCAGCCGAATTGGAGACACTTGTTGAAAAGCTTTTAATTTCCCTAGAGAGACACGTTGATGCCAAGGAAGAGATCATTGGCAAACCAGACAGCACGCACGACGGCCTGCTCGTATCCAAGCGAAAACGAAGCGGCAATGATCAGGACGAAGAGGACGAAAAGGAGAGAATAAAGCGGTTTGATGGAGAGCAAATTCAAATCAGAGCAACCACCGAAGAAGTAGAGCAAAGAATCAACACATTTATCCAGGCAAAGCAAAACGAGCTGGACGAAAGCAACAGGACAGAGTTTCTGAGCAGACACGACCCCACAGCAGACGATGTTACTTGCGCGAGGACAGACGCTAGAGAAATCAACCGCAACATTCAGATGAAATTCGACATTGTCAACAATGAAGATGGCCCTATTGCCAGATCTCTGCTGGCACACAACGACAAATCCAAGCCAGACGATCCAACACAGATCACCACAGCAGCAGACACATCCGAGAGACTCAACAATATAGAGGAGCATCTCAACGTCAAGCTGGACAGCACTGCAAAACCACCATTTTCTGTATTTGAAAGGATCAAGATCTTGGAGAACACACTGATGGAGATTGAGCGACAACATCCCACATGGGCAGCAGTGCATTTCAATCAACCCAACCGCAATTTCCCTCCACCACCACCGGTTACTTACATTACACGGCCCAACACCGAGTCAGAAGAGCTGCTGCTGCCGCCACCGCCACCACTACCATCACAGCCAAACCACAGACAGCAGCACGAAGAAGAAGCCACCTACATCTCTACACAAATTACGACAGCTGCACCGCAGCAGAGGACGCTACGAGCCCATGGTCGCGCCAATTCATCGCTGACTCGAGCAGTGATAGATCAGCTCAACAGGCAGAAAGATATATCCATTACAAGGCAGACAGTCGAGTCATCGCAGCCTTGATAACACATGCACACAATAAACCCAACTAGTGTCTACTTTTTTTCATGTGCTTTTGATTTATTCTACTATTTATAAAGTGGTTGTTTACTTAGATTTCGAGCTTGAAGGTAAAATAATCAGGGTCAAAGTGATGGACACGGACGTAACCATCTTCACCACCACTTGAGTAACTTGTACCGTCAGGATGAACAGCAATGGTATTGATGGGACCGAAATGACCTCTAACACGACCGACTTCCTCCTCAAGGATCTTGTGATAGAATCTGCTCTCGAATTTACCTTGTCTGGCAGATGTAGTTGTGACATTCATGGCGTCTTGACCACCACCCAAAATGACGAACTCTTGGTGTTTGGGAGTCAAAGCAGCTGAATTGAGAGGTGTATCAGCAGAAAATGATTTCTTTTCGTCTAAGCTGAGCGAATCAAAGATCTTTGCGCTCTTGTCCTTGGAAGCAGTGATGAAATATGTGCGGTCAGGGCTGAATTGCATGTCGGATAAAACGCCTTCGTGAGGGTGAATAGACTTGACCTTTTCGTTCTTCTTCCAATCCCATTGACAGATGGTGCCATCTTCGTGGCCGGTAATGATGTACTTGTCTAAGCAGGTCCAGCCAGCAACGACAGCCTTTGAGCCACCGTTGTTGGTGATGGTAACAATAGGCGTATCGGATTCTAGAAATGCCAAGTTTGATCAGTTCCACATCCCCCCCACTCTATACAAACACACACGCAGACAAACTTACGGGTGCCATTCACATCGCTATTGACGGGGTAAACAGTGACGGTACCAGAGAAACCCATACGTTCCTCAGTAACACACAATACCATGGTATTATCCTCACTGAATTCAACGCGCTTGACAGCAGTCTTGAACTCCCATGTCTTTAAACAACGACCTGTTTGAACCTCCCAGAGCTTGCAACTGTTATCGGCAGAACCAGTAACGAGCAATGTAGAGTTGGCTATATCGTGTGTCAGTCAAACAAGAATCCAATGTCCAAAAGAGTGCGCCACTTACCATTGACATCAATGGCCCAAACGGAACCTTGATGGCCAGTATATGTGCCGAGACGTTCGCCGTTGTGAGAGTACCAGACATTGGCGACCTTGTCTTTGGAGACTGAGAAGAGCAAATCACCTTCTCTGTTGTATTTGATTTGAGTTAAAGCTCTGGTATGACCTTGAAGCAAAATAGGTCTCATGTTGTAAGTTTGTTGAAAGAGGGGTGTGTCGTTAAACGAGAAAAGAGCTCGAAATTGGTAAAAAAAAATTATGAAAAATTCTATACGAAAAAAAAAGAGGCTTTCTCTCGTTAGGGGGCCCGAGGGTGAGCGTCCGGGTCGGATGCTTATCATGTTGGTGCACTGAGTGAAAAGTTTTGCTGGTGGAAAATGCGCATGAGATGGACAGTGGGTACAGCGCAGGGTGTAGTGCTGAGAGAGACGCAGAGGGGGGGATATATGGATTCTACAAACGCACATTCTAGTAATCTTCCCTTTTTTCCTCATCATGGTATTGTATCCATACATCAAAGCATCAATCGGATGGAAGGAGCTGCATTAGACATGGAGATGAATGGATGGATGAAGTGGATCAGCCCAATACAACATGGATGCCGTTACTCACATCAGCTTCTGATACACACCACATGTCGATCAAGCACCCAGAGCAACACCACCACCACCACCACCACCACCACCACCACATGTACTCGCCTACTGCTGGAAATCACTGTCCAATCTCTCCTGCTGTGCACTCCTTCCAGTCCTTGAATTGATCCATGTTGCAGCTTATTCATTAATTCTCATCTACATAGGCTGACGAGCAAACTACTCCTAGAAAGAGAACTTTCCGTAAGTTTACCTACCGTGGTATTGACCTTGAACAACTCTTGGACTTGTCTTCTGAACAGGTAAATGATGGCACCATGTGAAATGGCACACATACACGCGAGAATAGAGACAACTTACATTGTGTGTTTGGGAAATTGTGTAGTTCATGGAGCTCGTTCACTGTCGTGCTCGCAGAAGATTCCAACGTGGTCTTAAGCGTAAGCCTATGGGTCTCATCAAGAAGCTCCGTGCTGCCAAGAAGAACGCCGCCCCTGGCGAGAAGCCTGAGGTTGTCAAGACCCATCTCCGTAACATGATTATTGTCCCTGAGATGATCGGTTCCGTCATTGGTATCTACAACGGTAAGGTCTTCAACCAAGTTGAAATCAAGCCCGAGATGACTGGTCACTATCTCGCCGAGTTCTCCATCTCTTACAAGCCTGTCAAGCACGGTCGTCCCGGTATTGGTGCCACTCACTCTTCCAAGTTTGTTCCCCTCAAGTAAATTCGACAAACAGAAAAAGAAAAACGAATCGATCAAAAGAAAGCAATTGCATTTTGCTCTCCCCTTTTTTTCAATTTGTATTTTTGTTTCCTTTTTTTCATTAAATAGGGCTTTTTACCATTAAAAGGCATGATCAGTTATATTTGTGATTTT
This sequence comes from Mucor sp. M7501, assembly GCA_037040325.1. Classification (NCBI taxonomy): domain Eukaryota; kingdom Fungi; phylum Mucoromycota; class Mucoromycetes; order Mucorales; family Mucoraceae; genus Mucor; species Mucor sp. M7501. The sequence goes on along the minus strand of JAXQGS010000244.1, from coordinate 9,138 downwards.
GATTGTTCTTTGTGTGGGATGTGTGTGTGTGTGTGTTGGAGGGAAATGTCGGCCATGTGCCTTGTGTGTTTTAAAATGGGGTACGAGCTGTAGCCCACTCTTTAACAATGGTGACCTTCGTTCTAATGAGGAGTGCACAGGGCCAGCTCGCGCTTGCAGAGGGCTTACCCAGATAATGCAATGCTGAATCTTACGAAATGAATTAATTCTGTTCATCTGTTGGACGATATGTGGTTTCTAACAGTAAAGGAAAGCTATGTCAGAGTCGGGCAAGAGACATCTTCCTTTTAGCTCATCTGTTAAATGGCACAATGCCAGTTCAATCGATTCGATACCTGTTACGAACGCGGTTTTTTCATAGATTTTGGGTATTGGGCACGCTTTTTGGGTAAATTTGAGTGATTTTTAATGGGCAAAGAGTTTAATAATGCACTGTTTTGCTAGATGATAGACTACAGACAATCAAACCAGATGTTAACAAGGACAATGTTCAGTGAGCAGCCTTCAAATGCATTTACCACTGTAAAATTAAGAGTTTGAATTGCCTGTATCTCGCCAACGAAGCGCGATCTCGGCCCCAAAAGAGGCGCGACCGTGTTCTACGACCTGACATTAGGGTATGGATCGCTTTTCAGCAATTTTTTGGGGATCGAGTTGATCAACAACTTTTGGCAAATTTTGCCTTGTACTAGCAAGGGAAAAATTGATGATTTTGAATGATGGACGTTTTCACCTCAAAAATGAAGTTTTCTACTAAGGCGTTCTTATGCTCAAAACAATTGTAGAAACGCATTGGAGCATGTAAAAGTGTCTTTGGATCAATTTACTATGGTGTTTGTAGACGTTTCCTCCAAAAACGTTTTTTGCTTTTTTTGGCATTTACTCTCCACAGACTAAAGAAATCGCTTTGAAATTAACACCATTAGATTCCTCGTCCAATTCTGCATGTACAGGTCTAGAGAAATACCTGTTGTTCGAGTAGTAACTTCTTGTGTAATTGCCCCTGAAAGGTTTTTGGATGTCCAAATGAAGTATCTGGAGGACCAGTAGTGGCACCACCTCTAAAATTCAATCCCAGCTCTGGCTGCGCTTTGCTCTGACAGCTTGCCTTTTGGATAATAAACGACACTATAGACGTCTAATTGCTTTCGCTACGCTCAATCTCTGCCGGCGTCACCCTGTAGGTTCCAATTGCATGCTGCTTCATGCTAAAACCTGATATTCGAGTATAAATGCTAAAAACCTTACCTCGTTATTATTGGGCACGTTTCTTGGGTTCAGATGACAGCTTCGATGAGATGTTCTGCTATGGCTTTCTGAGACGTATCGACACGGATTGGCTATAACTAACGAACAATGAAAAAGGCTGCCCTTGAAGTCTAATCATACGGACTCTATGTACTTGTTCGACCTTATTCAAGCCCTAAAAACCTCGCCGCATACACTTATTACTGCCAGCTGAGGGCTGTATCATTTTAATATTGTCCGAAATGACTCTTTCTCTTCAAGGTCAAGTGCTTTGTATAGCCAGGAAGTGAATGAATGATTTCCAATAGCTTTCATCAAGTCGAATCATGGTAGGTTTGCGCAATGGCTTATGAAGTGATCCAGATTATAGCCTGACAATTCACATTTTGCTTGATTTGCGTACAATTCATTAGAGGTGGCTCTTGCCATCAGTTTAGTTAAAGATCTTAATAGTTGCAGTGGCAAAAGTAATGATGCCTTTCCGGTGAAAGCAATGGATGTTTTTGCATTACTTTACATCTAAAATGCTTCTACTTGCGCTAAATTTCGCCATCTCAAGTATATGAGAGGCACTACGATTGAGTATAATGATGTGCTTATGATATCTTTATGAGCTCATCTTTTCAGGTTGTTTACTACTAGTAGCAAAGCACTGATCTTCGTTGAGCATGACCTGGATTTTCTGGAAAATGCGTGTTTGCTTACATGATGCTGGTGCTTATCACTAAAAAGTGTGGGTACTCAAGGTTTCTTCTATAAAAGAGGCTGATATTTTTATACCATATATAAATAACTCTTGGCAGCAGCCATACGTTCTCATCTAAAACCAACAATTACAGATGCACCATTCTCATTACCGCCCCTAATCAATTAGTTCTTTTCATGGAAAGAAATGCTGAATAAACTACCATTATGGTTTCAGCTTGTTGTGATTATATACATGAATGGGAAATTGACGCATTCATATGTCACGATGATGGCCAATGCCATGAAAATAGACAAACTTTAATTTTGACAACAAGCACAGATTAGATTTTGCATTCGGATGAAATTCTGCTTTGTCATGTTGCTGTAAGGAGTCAAATGAAGTCTTGCTCAAAGATCGACACCAAAGTTTCTATATAGAAAGATCACACTGATGTTGGGATCCAGCAAACCCTCTTTTACACTCTCGTCTACTACAAACTATACTATACGTGTATATACACGCGCTCGCGGTAAAGAAGCAGTGCTTTGAAACCAGACGAAAAAAGCTATTTATGGAAATATGACGAGGAAGCGCTAAAACGATAACTTGGTAGTACGCCCAGTATAAATATAGCTGCTTTGGAATACATATTTTTAGCTTCTTCCCTTCTTTGTCTTCTCTAATTCAGAAATGTCCCCCAGATCTTTGTCAACCCCTCCTCCTGAGGACAAGTCTTATAATGCCACCACTGTCAAATACACCAAGAAAGCCAGACATGGACATGGTCAAGACGTAACTGATGCTCACAACATTAGGCAGGTTGCCGGATGTCTACCCATTGACCCTCTATCCAAGAGATTCCTCTTAATTTCTTCCAGCAAAAATCCTGAAGCATGGGTCATTCCTAAAGGTGGGTGGGAAACCGACGAAACACAAGAGCATGCTGCCCTCAGAGAGACGTGGGAGGAAGCTGGCCTCAAGGGACGTATTACTCATCGGCTGGGCGTCTTTGTGGAGCGTGCCAACAAGAAGATTAGAGCTCACCATTGGATTTTTGAAATGGAAATTGACGAAATTGTGAAAAAGTATCCTGAACGTATGAGACGTGATCGTCGCTGGTTTACATTTGAAGAAGCTCTCATTGCAACTGCCAACAATCCATACATCCAAGAAGCTATCCGTCTTTCGAGCATCAGCCCCTTACCGCGCCAAACAACATCTCGCTCATCTTTTGATGGAGAGTTGAATCAGAACGCTCCCAAGCCATTGACTCAACAGCAACAACAGGAAAGTACGCTCGTGGATAGCCCTCCTTCATCCGTCCCTTCCACTCCTACGAAATCAACTGCAACGATCGAATCACCATCTGTCCAAGAGAGCAGAAAATCCAATGACGCTTTTCAGGCATTGAGGGAATTGATGGAGCAAACAGCTGTAACCGCTTAAATCAATGTCTGTATATTAGTATTTATAACCTTCTTGTTGTTTTCTTTTGCCTTATTCTTGGCTTTTAATCCGATACCATTCTTTTGTTTTTTCTCTTTTTATCTTTTTCTGTCGTGAAATAAACACTGTTTTAAACTGATTCTGTATTCGTTGCTTGAATTACCGGAATTGCACTTTCTTTGGTCCCATTTCAGAGTCATAAATAACAGTGGTCCCCTTAAAAATAGATTTCTCGGGTTATATGTGCCTTGTGAGGTCATTGCTGCTGCTTTGGCATTGCAGCCTGTAGGGCACTTGTTGCTTGCTATAATTGCTTTATCAGACAAATGCTCTTGTGGAAGCGACAAGGGAAGTATATGATTTGAATAGTTTGGCCCCATTGCACATATGAGATGGCTTACACACATTTGGCAGGTTTGCTGCTAAAAAAAGCTCGATTGGCAGGACTTGGGAGCGGGCCTTGATCAGGAGGTAAGCCATTTTGACAACAATTTTGAGCATGCACACATCCCTTACAAGGCAAGAATATGTGTAGACTGCACGAATGCCTTGGCGCTTCAACCTTTTGCCTTGTAGCAATCAAACAGAAGACAACAGTTTATCATCTTCATTTACCTATTACCCGCTTCTCGTTCATACACAAGGTAATGCCTGGGGAACGAGATTTCTCCCCTCACTCAAAGTGGGAGCACATTTATTTTTAAACTTGGTTGACATGTCAAACAACGCAATCATGTAGCGCATGGGTTCTGCAGTGAATCCGAGATGTTTCTATCTAGTACATTTCGCTGGTCAAACTGAGGAAACAACAACAATAACAAACGTATTAATCAAGCAATGTGTTTGTGTTCACCGCACGACACCAGCATAGGGAATGCATGGTTTTTGGGTGCAATCCACGATTCATGATCCAACAAACACTCACATGCAGAGCATTGCTATATTTGTGCCCAGCTGGCAGAAAAAGATACATGCAATTAAGCCATTTGACACAGTGCGTGCCACGGCTTGTATTTTATTTTAGCAGCGGTAGAAATACATATTATTATCGTCTTTCCTTGACGAGATACTTGAGGAATAGAAACGAGGTGAATAGTGTGGCAAATACAAATACAATCAGTTTTGTTACATCAGACCAAAATGCTTGTCCATTGAACCCAAATCGAGCAAGAATAATTGGCCCAGGGATTTGAATGTCGGCAATGGATTTATCACGCAAGGTAATGTCCTTGAGCTCATTGACAATCAATGCTTCGTAGCCATAGTTGAAAAAGCTCAGATGTTGGAGCCAGCTAGATGGAACGTAATAAGAAGGCTTAGATTTCAAATCACATTGCATATAAATTACTTTACCTCAACATGGGTGGGATATGATCTATTACAATGGCATTGAGTTAGCATTGCTGACTACATACAGCCAAGATCTCTGCCTTACCTTTGTTCAACAAAAACCCTCCAAATAGCATAGAGAACAATATCACCAAATTAGCCAGCAAATTAGCAGCAGACAAGTTTTTAAATGCAGTAGCAAAGCAAAGACAGAGGCCAGCAGCAGCTAAATTAAACAACACCAAAACTAGCAGGAATTTACCGAAAATGGGCAATGCTGGATTAAGCCCAATCATGTAGTAACTGATGGATCCCATCACCAAAGGCGGCAGCACGCGCAGAGGCACAATATCGAACAAGACTTTGGCTACAAAATAGGCGCTAGGGCTATAATAGCCATTCTCCCGTTCACGCATAAACAAGATGCGCTCCTTGTTAAACATATCCAAAGCACTTGTTGCTGCGAAACCCAACAAGGCACACATAAAGAACAAGACGCCAAGCCGGTTCTGGACACCAGACAAGTCAACATCGACTTGCCAAAACAAGCTACCCAACAAGATGGCTAAAACTATCGAGAATGCAAAATGGGCAAAGAAGAGGAACGGGTTTCGGTACAGATTGATGAATGTGCGCGATGACAGCAGTGTCTGGACAAACGCAATACGTTAGCACAAAGATAAGCTTCCTCAACAAAGACTAGTAGTTACCAGTTCATGATAGAATTGATAGACTGAGAATGCAGACTCCTTTTGGCCAGGCGTGTCCACCCACACTGAGTAATCGCTTGCATTAGCTGTTGTTTGACTAATGCGAGTCTCAATTGCTTGGTACAAATTAGACGAGTAGAAGGAGTCGAGTAAAAAGTGGGCGTGATTTGAGTCTGCCAATAGATTTACTTCGCCTGCTCCATCTTGCTGCTGCTGGCTGTTGCTGCTAAGAGTGTATGGCGTGTGCATTTCTTCCAAAGGCTCAGTCTCAACATCCATCTGGCTACGACTGGAAGGCATGGGTGTAGTTGGTCTGGTAACAGCGTCGTCCGGTCTCTTCATGGTAAGGTCAACTGTTGAGGGCGTTAGTCTGTGCACGCAGTACAGCATACCGCATGCTACCTACTCAAATAGTCGGCAACATTGTAGTCTGCAGGAATGCTGAAGCCAAGGTTTTTAAAGTAATGAGAGCACGTCTTTGCTGGTCCAAAGTAAACCAAGCGTCCGCTGGCAAGAAGCATGAGGGAGTCGAACATTTTAAATATATCTGATCTAGGCTAATGACAGCGTAAGCATCGATGGGCGAGCATGCTGTAGGTAACTCTTACCTGATGAATGGTAACGACGATGGTTCTCTTGCCTTCATGAGCCAGTCTCTGTAAGCACTCCATGACTACGCCAGCATTATAGGCGTCCAAGCCGCTCGTTGGCTCATCCAGGAACAGTAAGCTGGGGCTTGTTACCAGCTCTTTGCCAATACTGACTCTTCTTTTTTCGCCTCCACTGATGCCGCGCTGCCCAGGCATTCCAATTTTACTGTCTGCAATTTTGGAGATGCCCAATTCCTGAATAACATCCTCCACCCGCTTTTGTTTCACCTTGAGTGGAATCTTGCGGGGTAGCCGCATCAATGCTGCATATGTCAATGTTTCTCGTACGGTAAGCGTTCCCATCAAACTGTCATCTTGATCCACAAATCCAGTCATGCGTTTGAACTGTCGTCGTGTGGGCGAGACGCCATTGATCAAAATCTTGCCGCTAATGACACCTCGCTTGTGCTTCCTTGACAAGATATCTAGCAAACTAGACTTGCCAGCGCCAGAGGGCCCCATCACTGCTGCTAATTGACCAGCTTCTACGTAACCATTGATGTCTGATAGAATGGGCTTCCCAGCGACGGTATAACTGACATCTGCAAATGTCAATGCGACTTCAGTCGATGTGGAGTAGTTGAGCATGCTTTCGTCATCGTCGTCATCGTCAAGCTCAATCCGTGTGCCAAACATCTTTTTTTGGCGAGACGCAGTAAACTTGGTGATGGCAAATAACAGAATACATGCAATGAAAATCGCTCCAATAATCATCATTTCTGTGTAACTGGAAAACTCTTGATCCTACACACAACGCAGCAGCAGAATCAATACAGCAGCCCTCGCATGATCAAACCATTGAGAGGCACTTACAATAGGCACTGCGTCCAGGAAATCTTGTTCGTTTGCGCATTCACCGGCATCGCAAGCCAACTGAATATTGTCTGGAAACACACTGACCAAAGTAGAATACTCTTATGTAATTTTACACATTAGATCATGTACAACCCCAATATCACATCATATCATAATTGCTTACCGTTGTACCAACAATCTTTCCCGTTTTTGCAGAACCATTCGGAGGGCCCTTTTACATTCTTGACCAACTCTGACATGTCTAGAGCGGCCCAAACTACAGTCAACACTTGCATCCATGACTCTTCCACTCACACCAGCCTACTTACCGACTTCTTTGCCGCACATAAAAGCATCCTTCATGCAGCCACAGTTTGCTTTCGCACAGTGGCCTTGAACGTCATTGTCCCCGGAAGCTGTGTGGATTTGACTTGCGTGAGATGCGCTGCACTCACAACATTGTGCCGTAGGATGTACTTACTGGTTTGCGTGCATTCGCTTAATTCACAATAGAACTGCTCCTCGCTGTCCTTCCAAAACTGAAATACGCACTCGCTTTTTTCCCACTCACATGACAACGACACATGCGTGTTATCAATCCAGGGTATATCTGATATGCATCCACGTCAATATACCATGCTCCTCTGATCCTACGTGTCCCTCTTCTTACTAGTGGTGGCACACCAAGCGTGCAGCGATTTGAGTCCAATAGCTGATTTGATGCAAGTTGCGTTCGATCCTTTAAAGGGCTGACATGCCTTGTCTTCTTCGCACACGTTGCAATTGACGCCTCCCCATCTACACACACTTGATTAGCAACGCTGATGGTTGGCATGTTGGTAACAAATCTACCCAGGATCACAGGCGCAATCCTCGCCGTGTTTTCGCTGTGGTCTGTCTAGGTCATAGAGTGACCCGCAAAGTGGCTGTGTACAATCCAGATCGCCTAAAGACTCTACGTAAGAACTTGTATCTGTGATCATGCTTTGGCTAAATATTACCCCACCCTGCTGGACACACACAAGCTCCACTTGGGTCGCAAACACCACCGTTCGCACAATTGTTGGTGGGTAGTTGACAGTTGAAACACACTGGGCATTCAGGACATTCTTGTCTTTTGTTCAAGTGCGGGAAGAAACTGTTTGGGTAGCTTTTCATAACGAGAGTCAAGAGAGAAGAAAATAAGAGAGAAGAAAAAGAAAAGTAGGAAAAAGTCCTGAAGTCGCTTTAAATTCATCTGATGCGCATTTAAACTCAACGTGGATCTTTTCCATGTAAACAAGCGGCAGTGCACAGCCAGATTCATGCAACGGGATGGCAGTAATAAAAACGCGCAGGCAGCTGTTTAATGCTACTACTACTACTACTTGTATTCAAATCCAAAGATTCCACAAAATAGACAGAGCCGCTTCTTGCAATTAATGTTTCTGCTGGGATATGATAAGCAAGGAAGATAATCCCCCCCCCCCTCCCACGTTCTGATATTTTTTCCAATCTCATCTATGTGCATAGTTTGTTACTTCATTCAGACGACGAATTCATCATTCGTAATCACTCGTTATCGAAAGCTTCCCTGCAAACCATATGGCTCAGAATCATCAAACGCACAAGATCGCCGCTTTCTCAACAACCATCCTAGCTACAACCCATCCAATTGCACTGCCATAAACAGCACAAGAATAGGTAGAGGTTCTGCCTACTTTTAAAGCTCGAGCATCGATATTGAGGATTTTGGTTTTCGCGGGTCTCAATTTCACCTTTGCATCGTTCAAACCTCTTTTTCCTGGTAGTAACCATTGCTTTTGAGCTATAGCAAATTTGTACAGAATTGAGATGCGCTTCCAACGGTACCACTCTTGATGGCTATTATACAGCTGATACCCAAATCAGCCTCTTTTCCATGTATTTTGAAGGTTTTGAAACAGCATAATGTACAAATCTAGTCTGCTCTACCTCATTTTGTAGCCCCAAGAAATGCCAATCGTTTGAGGTATTGCTTGAATCTGTAGCTTTTGTCCTCGTGGAGTAGCACTGCCAAAAAGGTCTCCCCAGCTTAATTTTTGAAAAATTGTCGCTCAAGGCTAGAATTCGTTGTATTGTAGTATATAAAAAAACTCGTGTGCACTGGCTACAGACATACCACGCCCTAAATTTTTTTCATACTCTTGAGCACCACATGGTTGTTTTCGTGGTGCTATTAAGAAAAAACGTGTTTTTGCCACTGTAAACTTTTGGGTGTGTGTAGCCCTGTGTAGCAAAAGTGATTTTGCGA
>JAXQGS010000243.1:0-23623 GCA_037040325.1 Mucor sp. M7501 | reverse complement strand
ACTGTCATAACGACAAAAAACATCTCCAAAAAAAAATTGGAAACATATTTGTTTCCAAAACAGTTTAAGAGATAGCAGCTTGTAATGCTGGTCAAGATAGAGAGCAATAGAAGGTGCCTTTATTGCGATAGCTAACAAATGTTGTTGATGTTTGATTAAAGTAATGATCAATACAAGAGTGCTGAGCACAAGGATCGATATCAATAATCTTGATGGGATTGGATGAGCTAACGTCGTAGCATCATGCTCAATGAACGTAATTTTGACAATTTGTGGTGTAACGTTTTTAGTTCAAATGTTGATATACCTTTGACTACTAAGGTAAGTAGATCATCATCTTTAATAGGTATTTTGCTGTCCGAGTCGAAAAGACAAGCGGCACTGGATATTTTATTATGCAAATAAAAGGATGAAAGCCAAATGAAGCAACTTTATTAGTTTTCTACCAGTTACCCAATGTTGTGCTGCTCTTACTTTAGCTCGACAATAAACATGGTGTAGACAAGATCGTTTGGGAATAACCAAGGGACTATGGGTACACTGGTTATCCTACCAGTCAAGACCGTGGACACACCAGCATCGCAACAATACCAACTCCCTTCAAAATTTTAAATGTTTGGCTGAAGAGATAATGAGAATGAAAGAAAATGGAAATTACAGCCAGGTCGTTACGTTGAAGATATCATGGCAGGCGTTGTGAAAGTGCAAGGTTTCAAACAGTAAGATTTAACATAGATATATATCAGATTGAAGATTAATTTTATTTTATCAGTTCTTTTGATTAGTGCGTGCTTGATATGGGTAGCAATAACTGGCATGATATTTTTACAGATGAAGAAATCAACAAGCTTCTTCGAGAAGATATCCGGAAATGATGGCGCACATAGATGTTGAGGTCAAGGAACCCCTTTTCATTAATGGAGCCAAATGTCAATGCATCCTTTTCCCAATAGGAAAGTCGAATTATTGTGATAGCAATAATACAAGATACAAGTATCATGTATGACCAAATGGCAATCGTAAACATGAACAACAGAGGTGGCTTATTGGTCGAGTGCAACCCATACGAGCTGCTGGCAATCAACAACATGTTTTTCTTGAAGCAAGACCAGAATTAGTGACACTCTCCTCTAATTCTTTGACGAGGAAACTCTGGATGCCATTGCTGCCAGCATGATATCAAAGTTTCGGGTCAAGGACATCATCATGGATGCGCAAATCAAATCAGAGGTGGAGATCCTTATAATGGTGAGTACATGACAAGTAGAGTGTTGTCACACTACCTAACACTGGCAGTTGGCTGTTGATTAGAGTTTGATCAAGAAAGAAATCACAACCAAGAAGGCCAAGAAATTGACTGACGATCTTGTATCAAATGACGCCGGCTTCAACCCAACAGATATCATTATCAACGGTGTGTCGAACCTCATCAGCAACATTCCCAAGTTCAAGTTTAACGGTTTGATACGAGAAAGCCATCTCATTAGCGCCTATGTCCACTCATTACTGTCACCCAGAGCACCACATTGACGTTGCTTATACAGCCAAATTGGAGTTTACAATGGCAAAAAACCGTTTTTCTTCAACAAGAATACGAATACGAGAATGTGGTGCTCAAGTGTATGAAAAAAAAGTCATGTACAACAATCCTGAGAAGCGCAAGCATTTGCAATGGTATGTTATTCCTTGGCCTTTTCTGAATAGTTGGCAATAAGCGTTAACACGACACCCATTTAGGTTGAATCTCAAAACCACAAATAAAAGTATAGCAAGCCGACCACATCTATGCCATCCCTCGTGGTCAGTCCAATTTACGCTACTGTACTCTTCATATTGATGACATATACAATGTGTTGCAGTACTCACAAAAGTGCGTTCCCGCTGTAAACAAAGAAGATTTGAAAAAGAAAGCTGCTGCCACATTAAACACGCCTGAATTCGAAAGATTCCTTTCTATCACCAAGGATCGCAAGCGCAAATGCCCTATTATTTATCATCACCAACAAGATTCCTGGATCCCTCGCTTTATTTGTATATAGCTGATTAGTTTATTTCACTTCACCTCACTTATTTCAAAACGATTATTGCACATGTCTTGTAAATAGCATCAATAAAATTATCACTACCACATTGCTCATAAAAAGATGGAAATCAACGATTCATGCCATGAGCAACTATACTCGTCCAGTCAAATTCAAGTGCAACACAAGACATGATGTACATTTTGTGTCGAGGGCGAATGAAAACCCAGGTAAAATTTACCACAGACACGAGAAAATGTGGGGTTTGCTTTTTTTTTCCTTTTTCTTTTAACCATGTCAACGTTTGTCAACGAGCAAGTAAAGCGACTCAATACCTCACTCACTCAATCCTTTGAAAAGCATATTGCCAGCACAGCAAGCTTATCGTCCCTCAATGAAAAAGATAAATTCTTGCTGGAAACATCGCAAGCGCTGGATTTGACAGGCTCTAACCTGCCTTCCTTTGAAAAGGTGCAAGAATATCTTGAAAAGTACCATGAATTCAAGGCTTCAGGCGGCATCAATGCCGCTTCAGAAACAGCGGATCCAGCTCTTGAATGGCTTTTTGTAGCGAAATGCACCATCGCTGTCTATGGTCAAGTATTCTCCAAAGTGCTTAATTTGACTCTGCCTATTTCCGAGTCGATCGATTACTGGAACAGTGTTCAGGGTAGCACAACCAACGAGCTCTATTACGCAATGCAAAGTAAGAACAGCTCCTCAATGACATTAAAAAAGCAAACAGCAAGCATACTAACACAGGATCCATACAGTTGCTCCATCTCGCATCTACTCATTGCTCAAGAACACAGCCAAACAGATCAGCAACACGTCCTCTGTTGTGGATCAAGTCAAATCGCTGTTTACATCTTCAGACTATGTGTTGTCGCAATTATTTCCTATCCACAACAGCAGCATTCACAACGATAAGGCTAAAGCAGAAAAGCAGCAATCGCTGAAATCCTTCAATGCATTCAAATTCTTCAACTTGTCTTCCTATCATCATCGCCCTTTGATCCTCGAAATCATCAGTAGTGAAGTGCACCTCAAAAAGAAATCATTGCAGCAGTTCCGCTCAGAGCAAGCGGCTAGTTTGGGCGTTTTGTTATTGACGCCTCCTCAATTCGATAGCCAGAATGACTTTGCAAGTACTACGGCAAAGGAGACTAAAAACTGCATTGAGGTGATCAAATACGTCATGGGATCAGCTTCCAATGACAGCGACAAGATGGAAAAGAACACACATCATCTGCAGCAACGTCTCAGCACAATGGATCTGAGAGGCACATCTGCCAATGACGCCACTGTAGAGCTGTATAGTGTGGCAAAGAAGTGGTCCTCAACCTACAACAGCAGACTCCAATGCATTCAATCATCTTATGGCACACCATCTGTCATCACTCGCTATTGGATCCCTGCCCTGGGCTCATATTTCGTCGGTGGATTAGCTCTGCGTTATGGATTCAAGAGAAAGGAGGACATTATGCACTGGGTTGAAGAAGCTGGAAAGACTGCACATGATTTCATCTTGAATTGGATCTGGGAGCCGATTGTCAAGGTATATGGCACCATTCGACTCAAGGATCAACGATTGAGTTTGCTGAGCAAGGAAGGGCTTCAAAGTGATTTGGATGTAAGTAACTCTGACCGTGCATTGTGCCATGCTGCTCTACTGACGCTTTCTATAGTCGCTGGAGCGTATGGTCATTGGATTCGCAAAGGACAATTTGCACATGCCAGAACATCAACTGTCGCAATTAGCCATCGACATTCGCGAAGGAGACATGTCAGTGCTGTTGAAAGAGTATGAAAAGGAAATCAAGGTAGCAGTTTCAGTGGGAGATTTCTCATGCGACGCACGAGTCTGACTTTTTTTGCCGATAGAATCCTCTGAGAAATGTGATTGCTGGTGATTTACTACAAACCATCCTTATTCAAGTTCAAAAGACAAAGGTCGATGTGGATCTGGCCATGTCTGCACTGGACAAATTGCTCAAATCCAACGAGTTGAATTTTGCCTTTTTAGGTATGCGTTGCAAAATGGGGGAGGGGGGGGGGGTGTAGTAACAGATGATGTTTTCCTCTAACTAACTGCTATTCTTGTAGCTGTTGCACCTTCAATGCTTTTGACGTGGGCGTCAGTCTCTTGGTTCAGAAACACCATTCAAGGCAGATCACAGCAAAAGATGAAAAAGACGGGTTTACCAATGAAGGAAACACTTCGTCGCATTGAAAGACAATTGATTGTCATGGAACCTATTCATCAGGAGAAAGGAGAGCTTAATGAGTGGAGCAGTGGTAACCAGCATCAAATTGAATGTGAAACGCAAGGAATTCTATTATGTGAAGTCCATTTATTACGTGCATACGCTCGTTCATTACCCCTTCAAAATTCAACTCGTGCTAGATTTTTGGAAGATATCCGAGACTTGGAGAATCCCTCCTTGACAAACGAACAAAAGATTCAAACGATTGCTCGTATGAGTAGATTTTGGAAGTTTTTGTCTTGATAAAAAGTCGACTCTACTTTTTTTTACCTTGATGTGAGATAGTTAGTCTATTAGATGTTGTCTTTGCCGTGTTCTCTCCTTATGTCTAGAAGAAAAAAACGATATGATAGCACAACCATAACCCCCCTTAACTAATAAAACTGTATACTAAAATAGATTTCGTTGTCAATTAAAATACACACCTAGTATAAATGCAAAGATTGTACTTTATATGCTCCCATCTCTCTTTTCTCATTCACTTTCTGTAAAACAACATAAATCACAAACACACTGGTAGAATGAAATTGGTCCTCGCACTTTTGTTGGTTGTATACTGCATCTTGGTCACTGCAATACCTGAATCCATCTCTCAAAATGGGATTACTGAATCTGGTCCATTCGAAAACAAAGTCTCTGGTTCTGGCAGTAGTGCTCACACGTTTAGTCAATCCACCACGGAAATCACTACCACAGATGGCCGTACTCTTGTAAGTAACAATTCCAACTTTCAAAGTAACACTTCCAATGGCTATACATTGAAGCCAAGATCCTGTATCATTGCAATTGTGACAATGTCATTAATTCTTTATTCTTCCTTCTTCTAAATCATCATGGCAAAAAAAAAAAGAGAGCAGATGCTTCTACAAGGCAATATGTCACAGAAAAGCAGCTAAAAGAAGAGATAACCAAGCAATTGACATTGATGAATAGTAAAAGAAGAAGAAGATTGTATTAGACTAGTCGTCATCCTCATCTGAGGCTACTTCATGATGTAAAAGATCTAAATAAAACAAATGTTCTTAGTATACCTCATCTTATCACCCACTTGTGTGTGTAGTAGCTACCTGACCAAGCATTGTGCTCAAATTTATGCACAATCTTTTTTGCATCTGGACTTGTCATGTCGTTCATGGTGGTATCAATTGCATAGTATTGCGTAAAGACATCATCTTCAGTATCATCCAGAGCTGTATTCTGATGAACAGTGTTGGTATCGCTTCCTAGCATATCTGCTGTAAGAGACATCCTTCGTATGGACATGAGTGTGGCTCTTCTTGCAAATAGGTTGGGCGGAGACATGTGTATCTCTTCAGAGGAGGGCTCGCTTAATACTGGGGATGCTGTTTGATGTGGGATCATGCTTGCTCTTCGAGCAGGAGGTGCGCCTAATGTGATGGGTACAATGGCAGTGGAATTTCTTCTCTGAGGCATGCCTCTGGCTCCGTTTGCAGGATTAGCAAATCGATCAGGCAGTCGCAATGATTGCTGCTGGCTCTGTAAGTCTGGTTCTGCCATCTTGATTGAATCCAGGCTCTGCTGACGTGCTTGATCTACTACAATCTTGGGCACTATGTGTATATTAGCCACTGCTCAGCATGAGCCTTTCTTAATATACTACCTCCACTGCCGTGTCCCTGTCTATTGGGTGATTCCGACTTGGATCTACCATGTGCTGATTTGCTCATGGAGGAACGAAGTTGCAAGAAAGGGTTGGATCGTTCTCTGCTTGGCGACGGTAATCTACTGCCAGGTATTAACCAGTTGTTTACAATGCTAAGGTTGCTGTTGTTGTTGTTGTTGTTGTTGTTCACTATTTGGCTGTTTCTGGTTTTTTGTCGATTCTTCAAGAATTGTCTTCTCTGGATCATCATGTTGACCAATCCTTTGGCACGTTCAGTTGTCAATTGTTTAGCCACCTTGTCCTGGATTCTAGCACGATTGACAAGTTCATCAAACCTATGTGTATACATATATATATATAAAAGTGAGTGCCATTGTCGTAACATCAAGTAGTTGGTCATAGTGATTTACGTTAGTGATTTAGAGACATCCACCAGACGAATGGCGAGTATCTTTAGCATTTGATGAAAAGCAATACCACGATGCGAGGCTGTATTCAAAATTTCCTATAGATCAGTCGTCGAGTTTGGGTTTAGCCTTGGTCCTTGTACACACACACAAAACAGCACATCTTATACCTGATAGACTTCAGCGTATTGTCTCTTTCTTTCCTTGATAATGTCTGGATCAATGTTGGACAGTCTCTTGTTAAATTCATGCAAATTGAAAAAACGCTCTCCCAAGGTATTGTTTGTTCTTTTTGCATCTGACAAGGGCACAGCGATGAGATGGTCAACATCACCGTCCATGTAGTTACTGGCATCCAGCAGAGTGCTCAAGCAATGTTCCTTTTCATAAATATGGATCGACAAAACGCCTTCTAGATTCTGTAGCAACAGTGAATCAGTAGGTAAAAAGGGGGAGTATAGCAACTATACTACTGCAATGACTTACACTTAGAAAATTAGCAACATCTGCCACGTCCATGTACCCTGTGGCTCTGGGATCCAGCATGGACCATGCCTTTTTGAAACTAACGTATTGACACATTGTCAACTATACACTCTATATAGATTTCATGTTGTTATGACTTACTGTCGAAGATCTGTTCTTGTAATCAGCGTAAATTGGTTTCGCTTATCAAACGTAAACGAAAAGTTATCAATGACAATCTAAATATGAATCCATGTCAACAATAGATGCTATACTCGAGCAACGCAATATATATATATATATATATAGCCACTTACCACAGTGAATAAATTAACGAAAATGTAAGTGCAGACAACGTAAAAGCTGATAAACAGAAAGATGGCATAGTTTGGAAATCCACAATCATCTTTGCCAACACATTCAGGTGGTAAAACGGTAAAATCATGCATTAGGAAATCCTAGCAACTACGTGGTTAGCAAAAAAAAAAAAAAAAAAAAACTGCCTTGGCATGTACGTACCCAATTTTCACCCGTAGTGATGCGAAACAAGGTGAGGATGGTGTTGAACAGTGACCTAAAGTTTGCGTGTTCGTTTCCATAGGGTCCATAGCGAGTGGAAGAGAATTCCTCTTGAAAGGCAACACCAAAACAGACAATGACAATGAAAAATACAGACGATACAAAAAAGATGGACGGTAATGCACGTCTAAGCATACTACTATTAATACACTTGTTGTGCAGTACAATCCATACACTTACTTGACCGATCTAAATAGCGTATCAAGCGATTCATTACGCTGAGCCAAGCGAAATGCGATACCAACTAGGCACAGCTTTCGGGACACATCCCATCCAAACTACACACACACACACTGTATATCAGCATAAGTTCTAATCATAACAAATATACCTATACTCACTGGCAAATCGCTATAGTACTTGGGAATCGAAGTTAGTATAGCAAGCCATACCAACACCATATCGTACATGTTCCATCTCGCAGAGGCCCATTTGTAGAGACCCAATCCAGCAATCTTTGCACCCATTTCAAATACATACAAGGCCAAACAAATGGCGTTCAAAGCATCTATATCGCAAACGTTTAGAGCCAGCACATTCAAGTAAGCACATACATGACAACAACCTTGTAAATGGCCCAACCAGGGAGGCTGATGCAAATGCTCTGTTGCAAACACAATGATATTTGCTGTGAGAACGGTAGCCATAAACTGAGCAAACTTGCCTCGTTTATCAATGACCAAATCGTAGCACATGGCTCTGATGGATCCATCTGAAGGTCTTTCTACCTTTCTTGATGGCTTTACCAACGCCAGTTGTCTCTGCAAATCTTGAAACTGTCTTTGCGTGTTTGTCAGTGAAGAAATGCCACTTCTTTGTTTGAAGATTTCCAAAAACACCTACAGAATATGTATGCAACATGAGTGGGGGGGGGCATTCCTTACATCAAGGTCAACAAGGACATCTTACACCAATGAATAGTTGAATCGAACACAAAGAGGCGACAAACATGAAGATTACATAATATAACGAGTAGAATATAGAGGATGTTGACCAGCTGAATTGAGGCTGCTGGTTGATATCATGTGGAGCAACACTCATGGCAGAAAACAATGACAATATCTGTGTATGTTAGGCAAAAACTTCAATACCAACATCTCATTCTTTCTTCTTACCCATCCTTCACCAGAGGCACATTCAAACAGATGCAAAAGCGACTTTCCAAACGTATCAAAAGAGTAATCGTAGGGATTCTTCCAGGTCCTGGGGAGCAGTATGCCGTCATTGTCGTCGTCTGCAGCTGGAAACTCACCTAAACAGCCCTGTCGTGAGCCAACCTCATCATCGTTACAGATAAAGAATCGACCGCTAAACAAGAAGCAGCCATAGATGGCAAAAGGCACAAACACCAAGACATTCAGAGCGACGGCATCAATCATTTTTGGCAGACCATACACCAAGTCTAAAAAGATGACACGCATCCCTTGCACGTAATACACGATGCGCATCGAACGCAGGGTTCTCAGCACCCGCAGATAGCTTCCGTACAGCGCCAGTTTCTCGGGCGAATCCATATCTGTCACTGTCAGGATGGTCAGGACGAGTTGGCCTGTCAAGTTGATCATGTCCAGCAAGTTCCATGCATTTCTCATGTAGGATTTGGGCAGCATAAACACGCCATCCGCTACCATGTGTATAAAAATGTCGATCCAGTAGACCAGCAAGAGCAGGGCGTGCAGGGGCCCTATCACTGAACGGATCAATGCCGGGTGCTGTTCTCGGTTCGACTCGTCTGCCCATAAAGCCAGTAGCGTGCTGATACAGATGAGACCCACAATAAACCAGTTGTACATGTCCTTGGCGGCAAGATGTGTGCATACTTGGCGTATCATGTTGTCCTTTTTCAAAATGATGATGGATCGAAACACGTTTAGGTTCTCGACAATTACTGCCTTGTTCTCTCGTGCCACATTGAGCTCGTATTCGTCACCGTACTTGACCAGAGGCTCGTCTTGTTGATCTAGGTACGCTATCGAGGCAGTAGTGTCTAATCGCAGGCTGCGGTTGCTGTATTGCGACGCAACAGAGGGTCTCCTTGTACTCTGGCCGCTTTTGTGGGATAGCAGAGAAAAAGGCCTTTTGCCAAAGAATCGCGATGGATGGTCTTGCTCCTCCGAGAGTGAGAAATGAGATAGATTTCTGTTGATGCGTCCGTGTGAATAAGAGTGAAAGGCATCGTTGCTGTTGCTGTTGCTGCTAGTGGCGTCTTGGCCTAGAAAGTCTTTGAACCTGCTGCTCGTCACTTGCGCTACGAGGTTTTGTGGAATACTCTTAAAGTCAAGCTTCTTTTCGTCCTGAATGATAAACAGCGGCAACAACAGTCTGATATATATATATATATAGCCTTTGGGTTAGAGATGGATTGTGGTGCATGTGCATTGGAGTTATATAGCATATACCTGCTGATGGTGTCCATCTTGAAATACTCGGGCTTCCAACGATGCTCTCGAATGTACTTTTTGATTTGAATCTGTTTGATCTCTTCCTCATCTAAATCAAAGTTCTCCATAATGACAGCAATAAACAGGTTGAGGACCATGTCTAGTATATAGGGGGGGTCTTGTTAGTGTATCATACTAGCAGCAGCAAAGTGGGTTATCATCATCAGTAGCTATATATACAACTTACAATGCACTGAAAAATAGAGGAATATCATGTAAATGGCTGCATACGACACGGATGCCTCTTCTTGACTATGCATGGCATCGTACAGGATATCAGTCCAGTTTTCACCCGTCATGATTTGGAACAGAGCCAGGAACGCTTGATACGAGTTGTCAAAACGCATGGATGGTTCATCGTCTGGCACAAACTTAAAGTCGCCACCAAATAACTGCACCGACATGGGAGATAGAAGCAGTAGCACCAAAAAGGTGAAAAAGGTTAAATTCATGATACCTTGCCCATCGCCAATGACATCTGACTGTGTATATTTGCACAGCAAGAGAGAGAGAGAGAGAGAGAGTAAGTCTACACTTATATCCACAGTGATATATATATACACCTACCAGCAGTTTCAACACGCCTGGAAACAGATACGCAATACGATACGATCTGCACACACTAAACACAAGCAAAAAGAGATGGTACCTGCTCTCTCGTACAAAGGGCAGCTCATCCACGACGGTAGCAATGACAAGGACCAAGTCGACTCGGTTTCGTATTCTCCTCCAAAACTGTCTCCAGTAAAGACAACCGTAGATGCGAATGACAATTTCGAGAGCAAAGATGCTAGTGTAAATCCTATTGACAAGGTCTTGTTTTTTGCTGTAGAATAAGTATACACTATAGGCTAATACAACCTGATATATACAACTTACCGTAATACATTTGATCCTGTGCTGGCATGTTGACATTGTAAAACATCATGGAAAACACGTTCAAGACAACCAACATGCTGCCGAAATACGGAAAGTAAGCGTGGTGCGTGATAAAGTGAGCCCAGCCTTGTATCCATGATCTGGTCTGACGATGGCCTCCCAAGCCAGTGCCCTCGTAAATCCACTCTTCGTGATCCTCGTCTTGGTTTTGCTCTTGGTGGTGTGTCTTGTGTCGCTTTCCAGACGCCAGCAGCAACCTCGTCTTTCGTTTGGAGGAAAAGGCGCTCTCTCGCATATCTCCTCGCACGTGCGAAAAGGACGTGGTGATGACTGCAATAAACATGGGCACCATGATAAACGTCATGAGGTAGATGCAGAACGAGTAAAACATGGCAGCACCGAGCTCAGAGACGCTGTCTTGCGTAATGTACAGCAAGTCTGTCCAGTTCTCGGTAGAAATCACCGTCAGTATGTTGAGCATCGTGTACAGGATGTTCTCGTAGCTCATGTAGCCGTATTCAGGCTGGTTGGCGACATCCTGGATGCAGACCTGTCCTAGCTTGCAAAAGAGGCCATCGCCTCCAGGATGCGTGTCTTGCGTGCCCGTGTTGATATCGTAAGGACCTGTGCGTTCCGTGGCGCTTAGCATGTAACCGCTGCAGGAGATGCGAGGCTCTACGTACTGTATGTCTGTCAAGTCCTTGTGGAGCCCGTCTTGCGGCCAAACAGCACAGCGTCTGCTAAAGGCGTTCATAAAGATAAACAGAGCAGCCAAGGAAAACAGCAGCCAAAAAAAGACAAAGAACCCCATGACATTCTTGAGCATATCTAAACTGCTGCTCAGAGATTTCATAATGACCGTTGTACCTTCCGTAATGACCAGGAGGCGAAGCAGGCGAGCAGCAGCAAACGCTTGAAAGATGGGGTATGGGCGTTTGCCGAGGTAGAGCACTGTAGCCAGGTCAATCCAGTACGATGTCACCGAGATGAGGTCAATGATGTTGGGCAAGCTGGAGAGAAAGCTCGTGTGCGTCACTTTGAGGAAATCGACATCTGCGGTGTCTACATTTGCTGCTGTTGTTGATGTGGAGGAAAAAGAGGTTGGATGATGCGAGTATGGATTCAGACTAGCCAGTACTTGCTGCTCTGCTGCAGAGAGAATGGATTTAGCATCTTCACTGTCCACTTCTTCCATGCGAGTACGGTGTCGTTTGTTTGGCAGAGGTAGATGAGCAGCAGCCTCCTCCTGCTGCTGCTGCTGACTAGACACAGACTCTTGGTTGTAGATGGATTCCAGATCGTCCATGACAGAGGTACTGGTGTTTTCCGTGGTGGCGGCAGCAGCTACGGGTGATACGGAACTTCTTGGCGAAGGCAGCTCTTCTGATTCACTGATACTACTATGTGATGCAGGGTGATTTGGGTACATTCTCTCTGAGCGAATGGATGCTGCTGCAGAAGAGATGGATCTGGGTGTATGTGCAAACGATGGCAGTAGACTGTGGCGATGATGATGGCTACTACGGGTATAATGAGAGGCGGTCATGTCGTCCTGCTGGTCATTGTCCGACGCGCGTGATGGAATGGATTCCACATCACTGGTATAAAGAAAGCTGGGTCGTCGTCGTCGTCGTCTTTGATGCTGCAAGTGGTGGCTGATGCGATAAAGCCATGTGTGTAGAGTGGGTCTTGTAGTGGAATACGTGTTGAGGATCAGCCCATACACTATAATCTTGGACACCAATTCAAAACTATAAAAGAAACAGCCGTGTCAGTATAGATAAGGTGTACAGTCATTCACTGGGGGGGTGAGGGGGGGTGTACGTACGTATACACAATGTAGATGAACAGCAACAGGAAATCACCCATCCTCGTAAACAGGGCGGGATCCTTGTTGAACAAGACGGGTACAAAGGACATTAATATCCACTGTGTCAACAGCAGCAGCAAGATAAGCACTTCAAACCATCTAATAATTATGGTCATCATAGGTCAGCTATATACAGTTATACTCCATGTCAGGTGTTATATAGACACTTGCCTTGCACCTACAACCTTCCACAGATACAGCCGTGTTAAACTCGTAGGAGAAAACAAAAACAACGACCATCCTTCAAATCTAATTTGGGTATTGTGTTCCTGTTGGTACTGTTGAAAATGGCGGATCGGACGACACAGGTGCTGTATCCATCGAGATGGCTTATCGAGATAATACCTCTTTGTTCGAGATCGACCTTGCATCGATGTTTTAATTTGCTGTGGTGGCAAAGGTGGCGGCAACAGGCGATCTGATTCAGCAGCATTGATTTGACTATTTTCTGACACTGACCTGGATAAACTAGGTATACGGTCCAGAGGCGCAAATGGGAATATGTTGCCTAGACTACTGAGGTTCCGCTTTCTTTTGGGTGTGGAGGGTGATAGCAAAAGAGGCGATGTCTCCTGGTCATGCTCATTGGGTACGGTGGCGCTGTCTTGATCTCTGTTACTACTACTGTGGCTGTCTGGCTCTTGTTCCACAAACAAGCCAATGATGGGTGTTGTACGAGCAGCAGGCGTTGTAGTAGTAGTACAAGCGCCATGTGTTGATGTTGTATGCGTGTCCTCTTCATTGTCGTCACTGTCGTCCTTGCTGTATCCATGCTTTAGCACATAGAGGTACCTCGATAAGGACGTCAATTCCTCAATGGACATCTTGGTATCTGCTGGTTCTGCTATGCGGCTATTGACAACGCGAGATGCTATAATTTTCAGCTTGTGAAAGAGGATGGACATGGTGGACTGATAGTGTCGTCGTTTCTTGTTTTTCCTGGTTCTATTGAGAGCAATGTGAGCAGCTGATAACCGAACCAGGCCAGAGAAGCGTCGTGGTGGGCCAGACACATGGGGCAGCGGTTGCGCACGCCGGTGGCTGCTGTTGCTGGAAGCATGGCTTGTATTGACAGATCGACTGTTTGTAGACTGCTTCTTGTTGGTAATGGAGCCATAAGAACGGTTTCTGTTGCTATCGTTTCTGTTGGTGTTGTTGACAGAAGACGATACATGCGATGTGGGATGTCTATGCTGCTGCTGATGATGCCGCTTTTCGTTGTGTTGGTGATGATGGTGGTGGTGGTGGTGCCTGACATGGTGGTGACGACCTGAATAGGAGGAGGGGGAACGATTGAATTTTGCATCGTATTGCGAATTGGGTGAATGAACAGAGGCATCCGAGTCTTGAGAATCCATCTTGGTAAATGGCGTGGCGAGTGTCATGGGCGAATTATCCTCATTGTACAATCGACGATAGATGTAGCCATTACATATGCTCCGACGTCTTTGGATCATTCGTACTACTGGCGTAGGTCTATTCTGAAGCAGTAGCAGATCCAACCTGTCCTTTTTTTCCAACATGTCTCTTGTCAATGGTTGTACATACTGTTCTTGTTGTTGTTGTTGCTGCTGCTGCAAAATGATGTTCCTCCTCTGTAATGGAGATGACGGGCGGCTGTTGAGTGATGATGATGATGATGGACTTTTACTGTTGTGGTGTTGTGCTACTGCTGCTGCTGCTGGCGAGCTTCTTCTTGTAGGTGACACAGATTGTGGGCTGCTTGTCGTCATGTCCACTGGCTCACCAAATCGATACCCATTGAATTGAAGGCTCTTGTTGGATGATGAAGAGTAACTCATGGAAACGTATAAAGTATATTAGAGCTTCTTTTCAGACACCCAACAAATAAAAATAAAAAAAGAGAGAGAAAAAAAAAAAGGTTTCTCGGGAGATTATTATAAAACACCATGTGGAGCTATTGGCTCAGCGTGGTTTCGCTTTTATATACATAATAACTCTCTGCTTGAAACTGTAGCGTGTTTTGACTGTTGCACACGGTATTTTGTAAAATTATTCAGCCTTTATAGTTGGCAGTAAATAAATGTATATGTATATAGCGCATCTCATTAGACTTGAATTGCGCAAATAGATTTTTCACTGTTTATCAAATATGACCAATCCGTGTCAATGCGACTCAGAAAAGCCTGCATATAGCAGGACATCTCATCGATGCTGTCGTTTGAATCCAAGAAATGTGTGCCCAATAACGAGAAAAGACTCTTAACATGCATGCTCAAATATCATATTTCAAATTGCATCATCATGCAATTGAGACCTACATGGAGACACTGGCAGAGATTGAGCGTAGCGAGAGCAATGTTGGACGTCTATAGTATCCTTTTACTATCTGCCAAAGCAAAACAACCACCACCACCAGCAGCAGCGCGCAGCCTAAGCTGGGATTGAATTTCAGAGACGACGCCACCACTGGTCCTCTGGATCACAAAATGGACATCCCAAAACCTGTCAGGGACAATTACACAAGATTTTTCTACTCGAACAACAGGTATTTCTCTAGACCTATACATGCAAAATCGAACGAGGAATCTAATGGTGTTAGTTTCAAAACGATCCTTTTGGTTTGTGATGAGTAACTATAGAAAAATGCAAACCACGTTTTCGGAGAAAAGGTCTACAAACACTGTAGTAAATTGATCCAAAGACACTTTTATATGCTCCAGTGCGTTTCTACGATTGTTTTGAGCATAGGAACACCATAGTAAAAAACTTCATTTTCGAGGTGAAAACCTCCATCATTCAAAATCATCAAATTTTCCCTTGCTACCATAGGGCCGAAATGGCCAGAAATCGATGATCAACTCCATCCCCAAAAGATCGCTGAAAAGTGATCCGTACCCTAATGTCAGGTCGTAGAACACGATTACACCTCTTTTGAGGCCGAGATCTTGCTTTGTTGCAGAGATACAGCCGTTTTAAACACTTGATTATATAGTGGTAAATACATTTGAAGGCTGCTCACTGAGTATTGTGCTTATTAACATCTGATCTGATAATCTGTAGTGTATCATCTAGCGAAATTGTGCATTATTAAATGCTTTGTCCATTAAAAAGCGCAAAGTTTCAAGAGGATTTCTGCATAGATTTACTCAAATATAACACTGCTGTCTCAATTCCAGATGTGTTATAAGTAAATTGTTGAAGAGCTAATGCTTGAATCGATTGACTGGCATTGTGTCATTTGACGGATATAAGCAAAGGTGAGATACCTCCCGCCTAACTTTGATATAGCCTTCCCTCACTGTTAGAACGCATTTATCGCCCAACAGGGATGAACAGCAGAGTTGATTCATTACACAAGTTGTCAACATTGCATTATTTGGGTAAGCCCGCTGCAAGCGCGCGTGAGCTGTGCACACCCACACACACACCATTATAGAACAAAGGTCGAAAAAATCACCGCAGCGAAGCAAAGAAGGTCAACTTTTTCACTGTAGTAGTCATTCGGGGGTAAATTACAGCACGTAAAACAATTGTAAGTGTATCTCTTTCTTCCGCCTATATTCTCAAAACGACATGAATTTCTCGTGTGGTTGTCTATTTGACAAGAAAGTCAAGGAGCCTCGCTTCAAAAAGTCCAAATACTTTGAAGATCTGAGCGCTAGTTTTGCCATCAATGCCAAGAATGAGCAGTTGGGAGCACAGTAAGTTGTAATGCGGTGTTTTTTTTTTTTCGTGTTGTAGAAAAATGTATACTGATGGATTGAACACAGCTACTCATGGTTGGTACAAATGTACAAACCCATCAAAGAAAAGCAGCCTTACATTGAGGCTACATTTGAGAATCCTGTCGATCCAAGCGACCCTATTCATGTGCCTGCTGTGCAGTTGAAGGGAGAGCATGAAGATTTTGAGTACCCTCGCTACTATTTCTTGTCCCCCGCATTAGGCGCCTTGGATTGCAAATTATACAACATCAAAATCACAGCATACACAGACAGATCAAAAACCAAAGTCATTGCAGAGCACGAAAACCAGCTGCTTTCTCGCATCAATTCTGAAAGCTGTGTGAAATCTGAATTTATGGAAAGAATGAATGCAGCCGCAAAGCAAGCAGAATGGGAGTTGAAGCAGTAATTTATTAAAGCAGCACATGTACATTTATTGGAATAAAACAACTACCTAAAACATGACAGTATCCCTCAGTTGGAATCGAGGCACCTTTCTATAGTCTCCCACTTTACCCAATCTCCAGAGATAGACATCCAAACCGCCTGTTGTCATGCGGGGAACAGGTCCAGATCCAGATCGAGCAGCCTTGACAATGTCTTCACACGCAACGACACCAGCAGCCCTCAATGTAGTAGCTCGCTCGACGCTCAAATCAATATTGTTGTTGATATCTTGCTGCCATTCCTCAGGGACTTGAATTACGCCAAGATGAGCCAGCATGGTAGGAATCACATTATCGGAAAAGACGGTCAGTGTATCAATGTCCTTGAAATCAAACAGTTCGGGCAGTTGCTCCCTGAATGTGTACCAGAGATGATAGACAATGATCTGAGCCTTCTTGTACAGATAGACAGGTTGGGGTTGATCGGGAAACTTGTAGCTGTCGTGAAGACCGGGGAATGCCTTGATCAAATGTTCAGTGAGGCTAGTTGCATTTTGAGGGTTGGCCTTGACATGTTCCATGATGAATTGGGCGAGATCCTTGTAGTTGTGAGCCTGAAGATACTCGCCTGTTGTGTTGAGTACGGCAGTTAGACCAGCAGCAAATGGCTTGAGCGCTGTAGGTTCTGTGATGGTGACAAAATCCAGCTTGTCATGCTTGACTTCACGGTCGATGGGAATTTGAAAGATCTCTGCCACCTCAAAGATGGTGCAATTCTTGAAGGTTTCAGCATCCATGGGTTTACCGCCAATATGGAAAGACATGGCACCAAATCGAATCGTATCAAATGCACTAGAGTACGCGTTAAAACATGATGATTCCATATACCAAACACACACACACACACTTACCCTCTGCCAGCGAGTTCATGAAGAGGCACACGGTATCCACTTCCAAAATTCAACAAATCAATCACAGTGATAAAGTTCAGCTCATCGTTCACTGTCTCAAACTTGAGAGGCATCTTGATGGTAACATCGTCAGAAAGTTCCTCGTACTGCAACTTGTCCAATGTACCAAGAAAGTTCTCAATGCCTTGTTGAGACACCTTGACAGGGCTTTGCTCAACAAAGGAACGACATGAAGTACGCACTGCTTCAACAAAATTGCCAGTAGGAAATTCAGATGCAAACTGATTCATTTCGTTGGTGGAAGAGGACATTGTGTGTTTTTCAAGAGTACGAAAAACGGATACTTTTTTTCATCTGTTTCGTTGATCAAACGGCCTTTTTATATATGTTTAAATGTAGAGTCACTATCATGCTGTTTCTCATCCGTTTTCCCTTTCACCGCAGTTTCCGTGAAACAGACATCATTGCCGCAGTATAAAGAAGTGCTTACAATGCACTTTGAAAGGTACTCGCTGACATCTACTCATTGCAGTCTGTGCTTCTGAAAGAAAGCTCAGATCTTGAAGAGATCATTCACTTTGACATGTTGCCCACATGTTCAAGTCATCCAAGCACTACTACTGCAACACAAGTCACCGTTATATCCCCCTCTTTGATCTCATACAAATTTTTTCCGTTTGTTCTTTTTGCTTTCACTACTTGCAATGTCCAGCAGCAACACACCAATTGACCTCAGTCAGGATACCACTAAATCCACCAGCAAGCATGTCCCTGAGAGAACACCAGGCACCACCATGCTTCCTTTAGCGAGAATCAAGCGCGTCATTAAAGAGGATAAAGACGTATCGCTCATCAACGCTGAGGCTACTTTTTGTATAGCTTATGCCACTGTAAATATGTGATTTGCGGCGAGCCTTTCATGATGGATGCTCACGTTTTCTCATGTAGGAGCTGTTTATGGAGTATCTTGTCACTGAAGCATTCTCAAAGGCCAAAAAGGAAAAGAGAAAAACTGTCTATTACAAGGATTTGGGTATGATTAGCAAAGATATGTGTATGTGCATCAGGATGGCTAATGCGTGTTTGTATATACAGCCAGCACAGTCAAGGAATCTGACCAGCTTGAATTTTTGGAAGATGTTATTCCTACCACCATGACATTGAAGGACGCAATGGCTAAACGTAAAGAGAATGTGATGGATGACACTGCTGCAGCTGGTGCAGCACCATCATCTGCTCCTCCAGCAAAGAAGCAAAAGACAACTGCTAAATCAACCACAAAATCAAATGCTACCAGCAGCACTACTACTACTACTACTACTACTAAGAATACAACAACACAAGCGAAATCTACAACTGAAACCACAACCGTCTTGAGTGACGAAGAAGAAGACGACGATCAAGAGGAAGAGGAGGAGGAGGAAAGAGAGGAAGGAGAGGATGACGTGCAAGTGTCTAAAGCCGAGCAAGCTCAACCAGAGCAGCCTGCCACAGACGATAGCGAGATCCAATTAGACATGAAATCAGAGTCAGTGACAGCAGCACAAGATCCAGCCGATCAAGATGATACAATGATGGAAGAGGATCCAAAACAAGATTAACTACTTTATACTTCTTTACGTCATGTGGGGCCATTGGTGTATAGTGTGTGGGGGAATTAATGCCTTGGTTTTGTACGACGCTCCTATTTTAAATAAATCATGCCCTCTTTTTTTTTGTAGTTGTTGTTGTCGTTGCCGTTGCTTATATAAAGGCCCCTCTTTTTTTCTCTCTCGCATATTTTCTCTTTCTTTCTTTCTTTCTTTTTAATTTTCATTTTTACATCAACATGTCAAATATCACACAAAGATTCCTACGTTCCAACACAATCAAAGCCATTGGTACCAGATCAATCGGTGTTCGTGCCTTGTCAACCTCCAGAAGCAGTCTGTTTCCAAAGAACGAAGATGCTGGTGAGTCCGAGGATCCCAACGGCAAGCAGAGCGCTGGCTTCATCAAGTCTGTGCTCTATGGCAAAGAGCTGAGCGGTGCTGGCAATGTACTGGCCCCTGAGCTGACGACCACCCACTCCAAGAAGCTGGCAAGAGGTAAATACGTCCATGAAATGCAAAGTAAGTACATGCCGTGATTACCAAGAGGAGGGGCTGTGGGGGTGCGTCGCGCGCGCGCGCAAGACGATACACGTAATTGACCAACCCATTTGACATAGCCCACCGTGTCAAGCCAGACAAGGTTGAAGAGTACATTCAGCTCATGTCGACTCATTATCCTCGCATTGCCAATGATCCTCAGAACGAAGTCCATTTATGCGGCAGCTGGGAGATGGTTGTGGGTGATCTCGATACATTTGGTACGGTTCTTTTGAGTGATTTTCTCTGCTTGTTCCAACTAACTCACATACCCATAGTCCACATTTGGGAATACAAAGGCTATCCTGGCCACAAGCAAACCATGGAACGATTAGCCAAGGATCCAGTAAGTTGTTGTTGAAAGAGGGGACATCCCATGAACCGCGACAACTGATAGCATTTGAAAGGTTTATGCACAATTCGTCAAGGATCTCCGACCTCTATTGATCTCTCGTGAGAACAATATGATGCTCGAGTTTTCTTTTTGGAAGACTTCACCACCTCAAACGACAAATGGCATCTACGAGCTACGTAAATACAATTTAAAGGTTAGTGCGAAATTCTCACCATACTTTATTAAAATCTTATCTAAACTTTGTTTTTTGCTTATCTATCAGCCTGGAAATCTGCTCGAATGGGAATATTATTGGTAAAGTATAATCTCTCTTTCTCTCACTCTCTCTCTCTCTATTGGGGGTGGGAAAAGCAAAAGGATACTTGTGATACTAACATCTAGTAAACGTTTAGGCGCAAGGGCCTTGAGTGCAGAAGTCAATTCTGTGAGCCTGT
The DNA here is from genome assembly GCA_037040325.1 of Mucor sp. M7501. Taxonomy (NCBI): domain Eukaryota; kingdom Fungi; phylum Mucoromycota; class Mucoromycetes; order Mucorales; family Mucoraceae; genus Mucor; species Mucor sp. M7501. Next base: position 3,166 of record JAXQGS010000243.1, on the reverse strand, counting down.
CGGAGCCTGGTTCAGTCAATTGGGAAACTTGCATACAGTTCAACACATGTGGACATACCCGTAAGTTTCTAGAAATCATACCGAGTTGAGTGGGGGGGGGAGGAGGAGGATGCTGACATGGATTGGCATGCTGTAGTGATTTGCAGACCAGAAAGACGACCAGAGAAGAGGCTTGGAAGGTTGAAGGATGGTCAGATACAGTGTATAAAACAGGTAACTGATGATTCACGAGATGCCAAATGAAGCAACATTTCACTGAAACCATTTAAACTTTTTTTTCTAGTGCGCCTAGTGGATAGTATGCATTCATTCATTTTGAAGCCATTAGATTACAGCCCTTTGAGATAAATAATAATTAGAAATTGTGGTCAATATGTTTATTATTATAGTAATAAAGCGGATTAAATGACATTAAAAAATATTATGTACAGAGTCGTATGATGCGATGTTAATTTTAGCAATTAAAAAAAAGGGGAGAGTAGTGAAATGAAAAAAAAAGAAGGAAAGGAATTTACAGTGTGTGATGAATAAAAATTATAATAAAAATAACAGGGTTGGATGTGTGCTAATGAGCCATCATATTTCGATACGCAGTATTCACATTGCTACTGGCCTCACGACTTCGAGTCATGCGTCCCTCACATTCCATTAAAGCATCTTCGTATAATGTGCGGTTTCTTGATCCAAATCTTCGTTGAAATTTAATCAGCTTCCGTGTGAGCATGTCCATGATTTCCATTGAGCTCTGCTTGTCTTTATCCACAGGTTCCAGTAAATCATCGTCGTCTTCTTCTGCGTCTCGATTCAATGGAATTGTACTTGCACTGCTCAAGGAGTCATTGTCATCATCCTCGTCATGGTCGTCTCGCATGGGCTCGTCATGGTGTTGCTGCATTGCCACTGCCACGCTTAATTCGGCTGATTTCATAGTATTGCCATGTCCCGCACGGTTATCTGTTTCTTTGCTGGCCATTTCCACTTGAATAGAACTGATGTACTCTAAAATCTGATTTGCTCTTCTGTTCATTTCCGAGATGCTCATACGAGCGTGCGGTTGGCGAGTCTTTGCTGGAGGAGATGAAGCACGTGCTGCAGAAGAGAAATGGTCAAACAACACTGAAGATATGCCATCCTCTGGAGACTCCTTTCCAGTGTCGTCGTCCAATTCACTGCAAGCCATGGGCGATGACTCTCGAACAGGTGTTGATGTGCGTGATCGTGGCTTGCCTCGTTTACTAGCAGTTGATTTGCCATTGATTCGACCGTTGGCCTTTTTCTCTGATGATTTCGCTTGCTTTCTTTTGGGCTTCACAGTGGTTGCTGAAGTGGATGGCTTTGGTGTGATGCGATCAGGTTCTGAAAAGTCCTCTATAAAAAGCCAGATTAATGCCAATCCAATCCGCCGTGGCCGTATCCATGGTTACCTTGCTCCTTTAGCATAAAAGGTTCGTCATGACCCACAGATGAAACAGTAGATGAAGGTGGCTCTGATTTTTCGTCAATGGTATCAGGTAGTTTGATCCCCAAATCCCGTTTTCGCTTGGTTGATTTGACCAGCGTCGTGGTGTCTTGAGTCTCCTTCAAGGTCGTGCTGCTCTCGTGTTTGAGTGATAATGTCGTTGTGGCTTCCATGTGTGTATCTTGATGCGTCGGTGTCGAGTCGTCTGATTCGTTTGTGTGGGTAGGTGGAGGCGAATTTGCCGGAGGAGAATCGCCATCCTTATGTGACTCATACATCTCCAATGCGCTCCTCGCTGCCAGCACATCTTCGAGAGACATGCTTGCTTCTCGACTGTTGAGCGTCATTCTCTTCTTTGGCGCTTTCACGATGGCTGCTGCTGCACGTTCAGTCGAAACATATTGGCGTTTTGTTCTAATAATATACAGAGGAAAAAGGGGGTAGGACAAGATGTGAGTAAACAAGAGAGAAAGAGAGAGAGGAGTTTTTTCTCATTTTCGTCAATTTACCTTCCATTGTGTTGGCGAAGGCTCTTGTGGTTTTCTGGCTTACATTGCTCGCAGTAATAGTGGTCAGGTATGTCTGGCTGCTCGAGTCCCATGCATTCACAGTGCTGCCACACCTCGCACTTGTCGCATTGAACCATCAAACCAACACTATCTTTTTACACAGTATCAATATCTGTTTCTGTCGCTTTCAACAAAAGAAAGAAAAAAAAAAACTTACGAGTCTCGCCACAGACACAACGAGTGATAGAACCACCATCAGAGCTATTTTCGTCAGAGGTGGATTGTGATCTTCTTCTTGCCGGCGCTCTTTGCTTTCTTCTGCCTCCTCCACTAGGTCTTCCGCCTCTTCTATGCACGACTGTAACAAGACAAAAAGAGCGTTAATGCAATGCGATTGAGCATGATCTGTTTTCCGTATCCTTTACCCATCGATACGCTGATGTAGTATTCGTTTGTCTTTCTTCTTCTTTTTGGTGGTAATTTTTGCTATAGTTGAGATGAAGGTTGATTACAGAGAATCAAGGCGTTGTAATAACTGCTATTGTTGTGGAGTGGAGAGGAAAAAGAGAGAGGTTTTAGGAAAAATACCAGAAAAAAATTGTTTATGATTTGTTGCAGGTTTGACTGTTTCTTTCCTTTACACATTGTGGGTTGGGATAATGCTCGGATTTATCATGCCAACTTTTGAAATCATGCTCTTTTCTCCACATGCCGTCTTAAGCACACGCTTGGATAGAAGCAGCAAAGCCAAAGAGAGAGAGAAAGAGGTGAATATACTCGCTGGAAATGCGGTTAGCCACAGTTGATCTACCACATGTTAGTATTGCATTGGTGTCAAATGTCTCTAGTAGGAATTGAGTCGCTGTTGAGACTGTGTCCAAGCTCATCATGTAAACGAATATATACAGCAACGAGAAGGCTTTGGGCGAGTTAAAGCGGCTTTTATGTAAATGTAGATGTAGATGTAGCTGAATCAATCAGAGAGAACAGCGGATAAACCAGGCACAGCTTCTAATTCTACACAAGTGACGCCATGCGAGTCTGCCTGAGAAAGAAGAGGACCCACACTAAGCTCCTTCCAAGACTCCCAAACACCACGGACATCTTGCTTTGCTTTGTCAGACAAGACGATACAAACAATGGGCTACGTGGTGTAGATGATACGGAATATGGACAGACACGGAACAGTGGCTATTAT
>JAXQGS010000242.1:0-24962 GCA_037040325.1 Mucor sp. M7501 | reverse complement strand
TTTTTTTATAAGGAAGATTGCTCTTCTGTTTTTATTTAAAGTCCTTAAAACGTCACCTGTAAAGAGGGAGAGGAAATGATAAAGACTGATTTGTTTTTTAAAAGGGGGCGGGAGAGAAGAGGGAGCGACTATGGTGTGGTTTCCATGGCATTGAGGTGTTTGGCGAAGGCTGGTTGCATGAGCAACTGACCAATGTTGGAGGAGGGATCGACGGTGTGTTTGGCAGGACGAGGAAGGAGTTCGGAGGAGAGATCGTGGGCAGTGGCAGCGGGAATCCAGTTCTGGGACAGGAAGTACTTAAGAACACCAGGGACAGTATGTTTCTTAAGGAATCGGATTGTACGGATGCAACGGTCGGCGTGGAGAGCAACGGCGATGCGGGAGCGTTGAGGGGCGGCCATGTCTTGAAAGCGAGGGTCCGCGAGGTGCTTGGGATCGAGGGGATTGAAGCCGGGAACTTGGGAGATGTTGCCTTCCGTGAGGAGACGAAGGACTTCGGGTGCGTATTCAGTGTGGATTAGGATGGTGGAGACATGGCGAGCAGGGAAGGTAACAGCAAGGATTCGTTTGCTGTCAATGCCAATGGCGGCGAGGATGTTGCGGTATGCCAGTAGAGGCATCTGACGGGCGCGGTACAGGTGGAGACTTGTGTAGTTGGGAGTGTCGGTAGGTGTGGGAGGAGGTTGGAGGGTGCGGAGGGCGTGCTCACGACGGCGTTTGCTTACGACTTCGGTCCATTGTGGTGGCTGGGGACGAGGTTGTTGTGGAGGACCTTGTGGTGGTTGAGTCGGTTGATGGGAGTCGTTGGAGGTAGTGGAGGCGGTGGAGGGCACAGGTGGAGGAAGGATGTCAGGTGTAGTTGGAGGAAGAACGGGAGAGGGTTTGAGCTTCAAGATCTTGGATTGAAGGGCGGTGATGTCGGCATGGNTGTGTCAATGTTTGTGGATACAATCACGTTTTCAGGGATTTTTCTTAGAGCGGGGTTTCAAACTATGTAAAAAATATGAAAAGTGAAAGAAGGGTGAATCGAACGATCTGGAGGATCAGTGGCAGCAGCAGCTCTAAATTTCAATCCCAGCTCAAGCTCTGTTTTGCCCTAGCAATCACCATTTGTATAGTAAAAGACACTTTATAGACGCCTAATTCACTTGGCTACGCTCAATATCTGCCGTTGTCATCCTGTAGATCCCAATTACATGCTGCTGCATTTTGAAATCTGTTATTTGAGTATACATATTAAGGGTCTCTCCTCGTTATTGGGCATGTCTTCTGGGTTCAGATGACAGCTTCGTCGGTGAGATGCTCTGCACTCACTGATAGATAAAATAAGTTGTTTGATGCTATTTTAGAGATCAAAAATGGCCTCGCGAACAAAAAATCATTGCTCAAATACATCCAATATTCGCTGCGTTTTGCATATTTTTGAGTAATACGAGGCAGTGAAAGTATGTCGCAGGCCCGCGTGAGTGTTGTTCCTATTGACATAGGCGTGGAGCATCGTTAGGAGAGTCTTGCTTATTTCAGCTACAGGTTATTTTTCAAAGGTTTTAACATGATAGTACCAGGTCAAAAGATGATCACTTAGTATGCATTTGCAAATATTTAAAGTGGAAGCATACGTAAATTCAAAATAAATGATAAATGTGTTGATACTTCTCATCAGATGCATACCCTACAGTCATATGAACATTTAATTTCTTAAATTTAATTGCAAAAAGTGAGCAATGAGTGCATCACATCACACTTGACTATGCAAAGGTGCAATCTGTATCACATATTTGGTGGAAAAGCCTCATTTTATTCAACATTACAAACCGAGAACCATTTCAGAGTTCAAGATGAAGTCGTTGAACCTTTTTTTCCCATGAAGATCTGCAATTCATCTTAACAATCATATCGTTTTCCAATACTTTTTTCAAATAGAGGCCAAGCTGTGTTTGTTTTTGATCATGTAGACTGACATCATTCCTAAATTACCTTAGAAGGGCAAATAATTTACATTGGTTGTATTACATTGTATTACATGTTAAAGGTGGGCTTTATTCTTAGTGAATTGCACAAATTTATTACAGTGTAACTCTAAAATGCTGATGTTTGTGCTGATGATATGATGATCAATGCGAGTTTGTGTGTGTGTCACAATGAAATTAGGTGACACTTGCTCTAAATGCTTTTATATCTTAGCAGCCTTGTTTACTATGGAAGTAAATAGCTAGATTTTATTCTGTGAAAGTATGCTGTTGTATCCAAGAAAATCACAAAATATAAACAAGACTTGATGTTACAAGAAAAAAAGCAACTAGTTAGCTAGTAAAAAGCTTGTACCTGATTTCTTGATCTTCTATATGACATTAACCTTATTACACTTTTCTCTCGTTTCCTCAAGTATACTCTTCCGTCTGCTACCTCATTGTCTCTGATTCTCCCCAATCTTTTTCTTAATCCAGTGAGAATGACAGTTTTGCAGTGCCATGTCATACAATCCAGACGTCGTCTCAGTGCTGTGATAAGCAGCTGATATGTTAGGATTGCTATTGTCCTACCATTTTGAATCGCTGTATTTCTTGATCGATAACTGTAGATCAACAAGATGTTTTTAGTTGATACGATAGTAATGTATCACCTGCTACGGAATTGTGATACACAATCAAAGAGTAACAGCAAAAAAAAGCCTTGGGGTCAATTGAACTAAAATGCTTGTGTATAAGATGATGGATATCAGTAGCTCAGCAGAAGAAAAAAGAATCGATATCAACACCATCTTCAACAGAACATTGCTGATTTCCATTTTTCCCATGCTTCATGCGTTGTTTCTAGACCCTCGCTATTATGCTCTTTTCCAATACTCAAAAGATGTTGCTTATAAAAAAACCGCTAATTGTAATTTATGTCGATGCGAAATGTACCATATCACTATCGTTTCTAGATCCGTATTCAATTGCCAATACAGATATACAACATTTAGCAGTGTCTATCATGGTGTTTGTACCCTGAGATGCATTTGGTATTGAAAAAATAGTTGGGGAGTATATATCGATGGGAGCACAATATTTCAAACATGAGGATTCATTGGTTTATCAGTAGCTATAGAAAGGCGGGGAAGTTAACTATACTTGATATGGACTCACTGCTCGCAGTAGAAGAATAAAAAAAGGGCGGGAAGGCGCTCTCTCTATTTTCTGCTTTATTCCATATAAATATTTGTCGAGCAATCAATCATGTATGCAAACAAAGAGGCACTGTAGATGTCAAGTTTTCATACTACAAAGAAAAGGATTTGCAATTTCCATATATGTATTAAATACGACAGTAATCATCGTATTTATTCCATTAACTGCTATATTTACCACGTTATTTGAGGACACAACATAATATCAAATGTCATAATTTTGCCTATGGGAAAGTAGCATCGGCACAAAATAAGAAAGACATAGTTACAAAAAGTGTTCAAACTTGTCAACGACTAAAGCAGACAGGTTGTATAATCATAAATTCATTTAGTAAATTAAAGCAATGTACATCTACGTTTTTCACATCCTCTTCTTTTTCTTTCAAATTTAAGCATATACATTTTGCAAACAATTGTTATACGGAGTGCGTAATGCTATATATCTCTTGTACCACGCTGACTTACTGGAACATTGGAGAACACTTTGAATAGCATATATTTACAATAAAACACATAGCATCTAGCTGTATAAAGTAGTTTATTATCCTGTTGAAACCAGTAGATCCATGTTTATTTGTGCCTGTTTTCTCGTGCCTTGATTTGCTGTCTGTCTGATCCAGGAACAAACATGGTTCAAAGTCCACTCTTTTTCTCTTTGTCTCGACTAGACATCATTTGCTTGCTGCCTTTTTATTTTTGACGTTAAAATATGTGATACCATCGCCTACTTTGCCTTGTAGAACCACAATGTGGTTATAAATAAGTTGCTCAAATATGCTAAACTATATACAAACGACCTGTATTCCACAGACAGTTCAGCATCTCGGGTTTGGAGAGGTGATGAATAAAAGACATTGCTTATCTAATATAATAACAACATCTAGATATGATTGCTAGATTTTTCATGGAAGATGGTACTCTTCAGGCAACTGCATCCAAGCATCTCACGCTCTATAGCTTGGATTCATCTCCACTGAATGGACTCATTTAGCCATATATCATACTAGTATAATTAAGTGGTGTGGGTATTTCACATGAATTATTGAATGCAACATCTATTCAGTCATCATCGTAAAGTTCTTGTATCCCACCCCCAAAAAACAGAGAATGGCAAAATGTATATAATAAGCATGTCAAATCTCCAAGTCTTTTTAAATCTCTTTAAATCATACTTTCCCTCACTTTCACACCAAGACATCCCTTGGGGTATTATAGCTTCTTTTGTCAAGTTATATCACCTTGATCCCCTCCCCTCCCCTCTAATATCCATTTGATTTTACTATCCTTTTTCTTAATATCTATTAATACAACTCCTTTCGTTTAATACACACACACACACAGATGGTCGCTGATCATCTAAATCAACATACAACTCATGATGTCGTTGTCAATCAGCACAGCGATGATGATTACTACCATGCCGGTGGCGACCATGAAGTTTTACGTACAAATAGTAACGATTTAATGGAAGAATACTCTGAAAAGCCAGCTGCACCACCAAAACGTCGATTCTATAAGAAAAAGAAGTATTGGATCATTTGTGCCATCATCACTGCCATCACCATTATTGTGGTAGTCTGTTTAGCCATCTTTGTGTTCTTCCCCATGATTGCTCAATCTTTGATGAATCAATCCAAGATTGGCGTCAACAATGCCCAAATTACATTTAACAAGCCTGGTGCTCTCGACAATCAAGTGTACAGCAAGCGTGATGGCGATAATATGAATACTACATTCTACATGAATATGGAAAGTTCGCTTAGTAACACAGGTCCATTCTCGGCTGATATCAAGTTCCATAATCCCATCGATGTTCTCTACAAAGATCAACTGCTAGGCAACATTTATCTCTACAACGACACGCACATTTCAGGCGGCTCTGGCTCCTTGAACGCTATTACTCCATTCTTGATCCGGGATCAGACTGCTTTCTCTGCCTTTGCCAAGGACATGTTGGCTGTAGATGAGTTCAAATGGACACTAAGAGGAAAACTCGATATTACTGCTCTTACAAGGTAAAGATCAGAACCTTAAATGCGTATTTGTTGTTACACGTAATTAATATATACGCTGCCTTTTTTTTTTTTAATAGAACGGCTACTGTAAACCTTGACAAGGAAATTACCTTGAATGGTATGAATGGTTTCCCTAATGTCAAGATTGAATCTTTCCAACTTCCCGGTGATGACCCTGCTGGTGGTATCCTTGTCGAGCTTGGTACTATTCTTGACAGTCCTTCTCCTATTGGTGTACAACTGGGTACCATTTCTCTCGCTATCGGTTATGATGGCGTTGCTTTGGGTAATGTCAAGGCCGACAACGTCAACTTGCAAAAGGGCGAAAACAAGATTCTTCTCAAGGGTACACTGGTGCCTCAAAACGACACTGCTTCTCTTGATAAAGTAGGCAACTTGTTCTCCAACTACGTGTCTGGTGTCATCTCCAACACATCAGCTACTGGTATTTCTGCTGCTCCTGATGGCGTCAATCCCATCGGCTGGCTCTCTGAAGGCTTCAAAACTGTCAAGCTCAATGTTGCCTTGGGTGCTGCTGAGCCTCTCAAGATTATCAATGCTGTCAGCATGGGTTACCTCGACTTGAAGTTTGACCCTGCTAATCCTTACAGCCCTGTTGCCACTGCTCCCAACGTCAATGCCAACTTCCAGATTCCATTTGGCTTTTCATTGAACATTACTGAAGTAACTCAAAACATCTCTCTTGCCGTCAACACCTCTGGTACACAGACTACTGATTTCGCTGTAATTCGCGTTCCCTTGGTGCCCGCAGTCAGTGATCAAAAGGCTGGTACGCTCAAATTTGGCATTGATAACAGCCCTATTGCCGGTATCCCAGGCGAGGAAAAGGTGTTTAATGACTACACCTATGCTTTAACTGCTTCCGACAACTACACCTTCATGGTCTCTGGTAATGCTTCTACAAAGACACAAACTCCCATCGGTCCTATTACTTTGGGTGGTATCACTTTCACTGTACCTACCTCTTTGCAAGGTCTTCAATTCTTGAACAGCAGCGCTACTGTCATCAACTCTCTCGATGTCACCGGCGGTACCTCTGAGAACCTTTTGCTTGCCATCAACGTCACCATGGAGAACCCCTCTGACTTTAGCATCTCTACTGGCGATGTAAGCTTCATCATGGGCGCAAGCGGTACAGATCTTGGTCTTGTCACCTTGAAGAACCTCGCTTTGGCTCGTGGAGCTAATACTGTGCTTGCTGAAGCTACCTTTGATCCCAAGGCCTCTGATGTGGGTCAAAATCTTTTGAGTACCTTTGTCATGGGTGAAGACAACGGCGTTGAGATCTCTGGTTACCAAAACTCTACTTCTATCGCCTCTCTCGCTGGTCCCTTGAGCGTTGTAAGCCTCGCTTCTACTCTTCCTGGCCTCAAGACCGCCTTGATCCAAGGTGGCGCTTTGACAGTGTTGCCTGATACAGTCAAGACTGGTGTCGTTGGTGTCAAGGTCTCTATTGCCAACCCCTTCACTGCTGGTCTGTCCATTACCAAGGTCACTGCTGCTGCTACTTTTGTCGGCATGCCTGTGGGTAACATTGATCAAGATATCAGCAGCAGTCCATATGTGATCCCTGGCAAAGCAACTGCTCAATCTCAAGATTTGAACATGAACATGAACATTGAGCCTGCTTCTGTGGCCTTGCTGCTTCGTACGCTCGCTGTTCAAGCTGACATGGACACCAAATCTCTGGATGCCTTGCTGGGCTTGGGCGGTTTCAACATTGCTGGTCAAGAAGATGTCAATGCAGATGCCAGCATGTTTACCAACTTTAACATCTCCAGCTACGTCTTGGATGCCATGAAGGCGCTCAAGGTTGATTTGTCTCTTTCCTCTGGTCTGTCTATTGGCGAATACTCTTCTGATTTGGCCTTTTCTCAAAACAGCGTTGCTATTTCTACTGACAGCACTGTCACTCAGCTCATTCCTATTGTCGGTCAGCCCATTGTCCAGCAAATCGTCGATGGTGCTGTGCTTGCCTTTGAAAGCGTCATTCTCTCTGCTCCTACCAACAATGACTTTACTGTCCAAATGAAGGGCAGCATCACCAAGTCTGGCCCCATGGATGCCACTATCAGTTTCCCTACGCCTCTCAATGTCGCATGGCAGGGCAAGAAGCTCGGTACAGTGTCTATGCCTGATATCAATGCCAAGGCTGATGTCGGTGCTTCCTTTGATGTTACTGGTAAATTCTCTATTGCCAACACGGACGACATGGCTTCCTTTGCTGCCTACATGATCAACAACCAGGACTTTATCTGGGACATTACCACGCAAGATGTCAGTGTCAGTGCTCTTGGCTTTACCTTTACAAAGATCACCATGGAGAAGTTCATTACCTTGGCTGGTGCTAACGGATTCAAGGATGCTGTCACCATCAACTCATTTGATTTGCCCTCCAACGACCCTGCTGGTGGCATCACTCTCACTGCTCAAACATCCATCAAGAATCCCAGTCAAGTTGGCTTCAACCTTGGTGGTGTTGCCTTTGAGACTTTCTACAAGGGTGTTGACCTTGGACCTCTCGCTTCCAACGGTGCTGCTGTCTTCCCTCCCCAAGGTGTCGCTGCTATTGCCATGAAGGGCCGTTTGATTCCTCAAACTTCTTCCGAAGGTCTCAAGGCTATCACTGAAGTCTTTGACAACTATCTCAGTGCCAATGACTCTCTGGTAGATGTCAAGGGTGTCTCTGGCTCTGGCCCCAATGGTCAAGTTGGCTGGCTTACAGAAGCTTTCAAGACATTGACTATCCAAGACGTTATTTTGCCTGGCCCCAAGACAAAGCCAGAGCTGATTCCAGCCATCACCATGAAGGACATGCAACTGGACTTTACAAAGGATCCTTGGGCTCCTCCTACCAGCTCCAACAACGTGCAGGCTCAACTCAAGAGTCCCTTTGGTTTCCCTCTTGGTGTCAGCCAGCTCAACATGGCAGTTACTGCTACCTATCAAAACCACGATGTTGCTTCTCTTGCTGTCCCCGACGAAAAGGCATCCACTAGCTCTACTGGTGTTGTCACTACTCAATTCAAGGATGTTCCCTTCAAGGTGATTGACAAGACCATCTTTACCGGCTTTGTTCAACTGCTGACCATGAGTCCCAGTGTGACATTTGGCTTGGAAGGCACTACCAATGCCATTGCCGAAACTGCTGTTGGCGCTCTTAGCCTGAAGAACATTGGCTTCAACGTGGACACTACATTGGCTGGTAAGTTTGCATTTAAACAACACGCTGCTCTTTACTCATACAACTCATATTACAGGTCTTGCTGACTTTGGTGGCAAGATTGTTATCAACAGCATCGATGTCGTTGGTGGTACATCGCAGTACGTTCTCATCGACATTACCTTCACCATGACCAATCCCTCCAACATCACTATTACTGTGGGCGACATCAACTTTGATGTTGTCATGAACGAATTCAACGCCGTTGTTGGCCGTGTCTACGTCAAGGATGCTGTCATTCCTCCTGGTGGCAAGGTTTACTCTGCAGAAATGCATCTGGGCGAAAAGAGCACCAACGCTAAGGCCGTGTCTCAAATGCTGGGCGACTACTTGACCTCTGCCAAGATCCCCTTGACCATCCAAGGTTCCGCTGAGTCCACAAAGATTGCTCCCTTGGGCCCTGCTCTGAACTCTGTCAAGCTGGCTACTGAAATGACGGGTATTGCTGGTAATTTGATCAGTCAGATTGCTGTCAAGGGCAGCATCATTGGCCTTTTGATCCTCAACAAGGGCTCTGCTCAAATTACGCTCAAGAATCCTTTGAACTCTCCCTTCTCTATCAAGACTGTTCATGCTGCTGTCGTCTTTAAGCCTTCCTCTGGTGCTGCTCCCTTCACTGTGGGCACCATTGACTATGATCTTCCTAGCCCTGTTACTGTGCCTGCCAAGGGCCAAACGACTACGGAAGACTGGCCTGTCAAGATTGTTGGCTCTGGTATTGAGCATCTCGGCCAAATGCTTGGTTTGCTGCTTGATCCCGCAAAGTACTTTGATGTGCAACAAAATGTCACGGTGTCTGTGGGCAATGGTGATGGCTACAATACGGAAATGTTCTACTATCAAGACAAGGTTCCCTTCACCATCTCGATTGACGGTCTTCCTCCAATTGGCATCACTGCAAGCTCTCTCTCCAAGATGTCTCTTCCCTCCAACATTACCTCTGAAACCGATCCTAATAAGCTGGAGCAAATGATCAAGGACATCTTGGCTGGAAAGACGCCTACCAGCAGCAGCGTGATTGCTTCTACTGCCAATGCTACATCCACTGCTACGAGTTCCTCCTCTGCTGCATCCAAGACATCTGATACTGCCACCGAGGTGACAGTAACAACGACCAAGACTGCTGATGATAGCAAGAGTACGGATGATAGCAAGAGCACAGACGATAGCAAGACTACGGACAGCGCCAAGGAAACCACAACTGAAGCCAAGGCCACGCCCACCGAGGACTCGAAAAAGTCTGACACTGCTTCTACCGAGCCTGCCGAGACCACAACAAGAAGACCTCTGTTCTCTCTTCCCTTCTAAAGCAGCATCCCTCCTCACTGAACAATAAACTGGTGTACAATCTACCCAACAGCTACACCTGATATAAAAATATTCACATTGGCGCATTTCCACTATAATTTATCTTTTGAACACATATGTAATAATCTTCTATTCTTGTTTGCAAACTAATAATAATTAAAACGTCTTTTTTCTTTATTCTGGCGTATATCACTCCAATGCCAATTGGCACTCTTAATTGCAACTTTATTAGCTGTTCATTCACCTTCAGAGATAAGAACCATTAGATCCTATCTAGAGCAATTTGCGGGCTAATAAAAACCCTACTAGTTCTTGACATTGCGCGTATGATATAACTTTGCTGGAAAATAGGCATACCTTCAATTGGAACGCTTACCGCCAAAACAAAGCACCTTGACGTAGCATACACAAGTGTTTGAAACATGGGCTTTATGGCACTTACTTTAGGTCATCTTTACACCCATGGCTTTTTCTATTGGGATGTCTCTCTGCATGATTCCAAGTCTATTCTTAGATTCAATGCTTGTTGGGATCACAAATCGTGTATTCAAATGTCCAATCAGAAGCGTGGTAGCTCTGCCAAAGAATAAGCGAGCTTTGCAGATACAATATAGTACCAAAGCGCAATACAGGCAATGTCGAGTCGTCTCGAAACCAATAAAGGGAAATGAAACGTGTGCTCCTAGAGAGAAATAGACTCATGCACATGCCTTTTGGGTTGAACCAACAAGACCAACAAGAAGAAGGGACCATCTGAGGACAACTCCGCAAATATGTAATGGATTAAATTGATATGGGAACAAGTGGAAAGTATATAATTTCTCTTTTTCACAGCTTTATCTCACTCAAAGCAGGCAGTTGTGAAAGCCCCACTGCACTATGTATAATACCGCCTTTTCGAGGAACCCTTGGGAAGAATCTGATCCATCGACACTGGAGGAACTGAGAAAGTCGATACGAGAACAAAAAGTGCTTTTAGCTGCTACAACAGGACTCAACGAAGACGAGGTGGATGCTTTCGACAATCCGTACGACGCATACTCAAGTATTGACGACTTGAAGCGACGCATTACGTCCGTGTCCAAGGAGCTGCACGAGAAACAGCAGGCATCAGCCCACAGAGGCCGCACGTCGACGCAAAGCCCTGCTCAGTGGTGGGCTCGCTACCAGCTCAACCTGCGTCAAATGGAAGATTTGGCTGATCAGCGACATACACTACTCAAGGAGATCAGCTATCTAAACAGTGGCATGAAGAGCCTGGAGGAGGAGTTGAATCAGGAATCGGAAAAGCTAAAGCAGTGTCGACTGAAAGCGGCTCGTGTCAGGAAGGCAACTACCGGTGGTAGCTTCAGTTTGGATACCACTGGCATGACTGAATCCGAGCGCATTAGAGCCAAAGCACAAGCCATGGTGGCGGCACGACTCAACAAAAGCGCAAGCACATCGACATCCTCATCCACTGCGACATCACCCTCATTGCTACCAGCAGACGATCAGGACGCTCAATTGACAGCGCATGCGCATCGCCTGATGGACGACTTCAGAAGCATGCAAAGGGAAGCGGAATCCATCATGGAGACAGATATGAAAAAGGTCGACCAGGACCTGCATTCAGGCACCAAGGAGCTCAAGGACAGGCAGATGTTTGAGCAGGGCTTGTATGTGGACGATTACGTTGCTCGCTTCATAGACCAGTTGGACAGAGCGTATACCACAGCACCAGCGTCCTCCATATACGGATCATCTGCACCACCACCACCGGGAATTTCTACACCACCACCACCTCCCATCAAAAATACCGCATCACCCTATTATTCCCAAGCACCGCCTCCGCCTATTCCCACATCCCAGCGACCTGGCACGCCACGATCAGCCGCCGATATCAAAGCAGAAGCCTACAAACGAATCGAAGAGCGTAGAAAACTGTTTGTAAAGAACACAGCGGATCGACATGGAGCGACACCTGTTTCGTCCGACACGAGGGCTGTAGAGGATGTCAGAATCAGCGACGAGGAAAGAGCAGCACAAGAAAGGATGCGACAAGCTGAAGCGGACGCCAGAGCTCGGTTGGAAGCCATGCGAGAGAAGAGAGACACATTGCGTCGGGAAGCAGCTGAAGCAGAGGAGAAGAAACGGAAGGCAGCAGCCGAAGCCAGTGCAGCCGCTGAAGCCGAGATGCTCGCGGAGAAGAAGCGCAAACAGCTGGAAGAAGAGGAACGCTTAGCCAAGATCAAAAAGGCACAGGACGCATTGGCCGAAAAGCAGCGACTCGAGCGTGAAGCAGAGGTGGAGCGACTTCGACTGGAGAGAGAAGCAAGACAACGCAAAGAGGCAGAAGAAAGAAAGAGGCGGGAGGAAGAAGAAAGAATCGCAGAGGAAGTGCGCCAAAAGAAGGCTCGGCAAGCGGCAGAGCAGGCGGCTCGAGAAAAGAGATTGCGTCGTATTGAGATTGAGCGCCGAGAGAAAGAGATTGAAGCAGCCAGACAAGAAGAGATCAACAGACGAAAGCAGTGGGAAGAAGCTGAGCTTCAGAAGCGCCTGGACGAAGAAAGACGCATCAAGGAAAAGGAGGAGGAAGCTGCTAGAGCGCGACAACGTTTGGAAGAGGAAGAAGCCAGACTGGAAGAGCAGAGACGCTTGGAAGAGGAGGAGAGACAGCGTGTGCAGATGGAGCTGGAGCTGCAAAAGAAGCGCCAAGAAGAGAAACTGCTGGAAGAAAAGAAGCTGGAGGAGCAACGAATCTACCAGGCTGAGCAGCAGCTCAAGGAAGAGAAACGGCGAGAAGAGGAAAGAAAGCAACAGCAACATGACCGAGAGATGGCTGCTGCCATGGCTGCCGAGGAAGCTGAACGAGCTGCCGCTACTGCCAAAGCAGTCTACACATCCAACTACTCTACATCACCCACCAACGTATCATTTTCCACGCTGAATAGCACAACTGCAGGAACCAGTGGCTACGGTGTGGATGTGGAAGATGAAGTCAATTTCAGCATTAGTAAGTGTGTGGTGTTGTGGATCCAGCTTGATGCTGACAGATACCGTAGTTTATCGCGTCAATACGCTGTACGAATACCAAGGTATGCGAGAAGACGACCTGTCCTTCTCTGCCAACGAGACTCTGAAAGCACATCCGTCCAAAGACAAGGGCAGTGATTGGTGGTATGGCACATCATTAGCGACAAATGCAGTAGGCTTCTTTCCCCGCACCTATGTTGAAGTGGTTGAAGAAGGTAAGATCAAGCAAACAGGACCATGACAGACGTCTCATGCTGACTGACTGTTGACTGATAGCATTCCGAGTAAAGACTCTGTACGAATTCACCAAGAATCGCTCGGATGATTTGGGCTTTTACGAGAACGAAGTGATTGTAGTTCAGCCTTTCCAAGACGAGAACAGCGACTGGTGGTATGGCACCAACGAGGATACAGAAGAGAGCGGCTACTTTCCCAAAACATATGTGGAGAAGATTGATTCTGGTCAGTGGCCTCTGATGTATCGATATGACATGACGACTCACTGTATATACTGTAGCTTCCAACCACGAACTTCCATCAATATCCACCGCTGCCACACCCATCTCTATACCTGGTAAATCAGCCGCCAGTGTATATGCCTCTGGAAACAACTATTTGACAGTATCAGACAGCCATCTGCCTCGTGGACTATCTGCACCCAACACGCCCATGATGAAAAAGACCAATCTCGGCGTTAATAAGCAAGAGTTGACCAAGCGCCGTCGAGCAGCAAGCTCGGTGAGCACAGCCAACAATAGCCACATTAGCACACCTCAGCTGCTGCTCCCTCACACTGGAAGCATGTCTGAGAATCTGGAGTTGCTGACTTGGGCCAGTACCATGGACGACATTGAATTGAACGCTATACCCATGGAAGAACGCAAACGCCAGGAAGCCATCTTTGAGCTCATTGCTACCGAGAGAAGCTATCTCAGCGATCTTCAGATGATTATCAATGTAAGCCATTTGTGTTGTGTCAGAGCTGTGATCCGTGTGAATTGACGGTAAACTGCATTTCAGGTCTTTTATGCTGACTCTGCAAAGTATCTCTCGCAAGACGAGCGTGATGTTGTATTCTCAAACATTGATGATTTGCTGATCTGCAATACGGCGCTTTTAAGCGATATGGAGACACGACAAAGAGAGCAGGCAAATGTAATCGACAAGATTGGCGATGTCTTTTTAAAGCATGTGAGTACAGCATTCTTATACATGACCTTATGCAGAAACTGATCTTTGTTTGATCTCTGACAGGCGGACAGTCTGCAATGCTATTCCACTTACTGCAGAAATCAGTCGTACGCCACCAAGTTTTTGCAGAAAAAGAGGGAGGATGATCAATGGTTTGAGGTGTTTTTGAAGGTACAGTCAGTCGATTTGCGGAAACCAACGCCGTGTACCTGATGTCATTTGCGCGTAGACGGCTCAAACGAGATCCGAATGTCGTTCGCTGGACCTTTCTCACTTTTTGCTGGAGCCTGTGCAGCGCATCACAAGATACCCCCTCCTTCTTCGCCAGGTAGAGTTTATATGACTGTAATTGCTACTGCTTGGACTGACAGTCTACCCCTAGATTTTGAACTGTACGCCTAAAAAGCATCCTGACTATGCCCTTGTGAGATCTGCACTGTCTATTGCTCAAAGGGTGCTGGAGGATGTGAATGAAGAGACGAGACGCTTTGAGAACATTCAGAAAATGTCTGAATTATCCAGAATCATCGACATGGAAGCAACAGGCGTAAGTTGCTGAGACATTGCATCAAGTGCATGACTAACCCAGCTATCCTTTGTAGCGACTAAATATCACTGGCCGCGAATTCATCATGGATGGCGCTCTTTTCAAAGCCAAGAGTGGGCGAAAGCTTCATGGCTTTTTATTCAACGATATTCTCCTGTTAGCAGAGCCTTTGAAAGCGCTCAGTCCTAAAGGCTACCTTTATACCTTGTATCGCGAGGTGAGTGGCCTTCATGTAACATTTCGCTCATTCTCACCCCAATGTTTTTTTGTAGCCAATGCCCATTGAGAGTGTCAGTGTTCGTCAACAGACAACAATGACTCTAAAGCCATCATTTGGCAATAATTCGGGTAAGGAAATGCGGTAAATAAGCTGGATAATTGTATGCTCATGTCGACCTTTTATGTAGCAGATGATTTAACCTTTCAAATTGTGTCGGGCAACCAGGTGATTGCTGTCAAGACATCAACTGCTACTCAGAAGCGTCAATGGATGAGTCAAATACAACATTATAGTGCGCTACAGCAGTACAACTAAGTAATAAACCAGGTTGACGATACAGAACAATGAGTTATTGTTTCAACTCATCCGACGAGGAACACGGTTACCCTAATACATTCGCCACCGTTTGAAACTATATTATTGCAGCAGGCAATCAATTTAGCTTATAAGCCAAATGACACACTGTCAATCAATCAGTTTAGATTATTGTATCAATTTGATACTTGGAGGTGAATTTCAATGCTGAATTGTGAGTTCTAATATTTGCCTTGAACTCCTTTGCAACCACATCTCTCTAATCAGCAAATCTCTCGCCTCTGCTAGTGTATGTATCTCAAAGGAGCAAGCATAGCTTCACATATTTGAAATTGAGGCAATGTCAAGCTTGATCCAAGCTTCTTGCGTGTCCCTCTTGTCCGCATAACGTACTGTTTCGCTAAATGATAAATTACAGACTATCAAATCAGATGTTAACAAGCCCAATGTTCAGTGAGCAGCCCTCAGATGTATTTAGCACTGTAAAATCAAGAGTTTAGATCGCTTGTATCTCGTCAACGAAGCGCGAAATCGGCCTCAAAACAGGCGCCATCGTGTTCTACGACCTTACATTAGCTTATGAATCACTTTTCAGCAATTTTCTGGAGATCGATTTGATTATCGATTTCTGACAAATTTTGCCTTGTACTAGCAAGGGAAAAATTGATGATTTTGAATGATGGAGGTTTTCACCTCGAAAACGACGTTTTCTATTATGGTGTTCCTATACTCAAAACAATCGTAGAAACGCATTGGAGTATGTGAGGGTGTCTTCTGATCAATTTACTATAGTGTTTGTAGACCTTTCCCCCGAAAACGTGTTTTGCATTTTTTGACAGTTACTCTCCACAGACTAAACGAATCGCTTTGAAACTAACACCATTGAATTCCTCGTTCAATTTTACATGCAAAGGGTTAGAGAAACACCTGCTGTTACAGTAGAAAAATTTTGTGTAATTGTCCCTGAAAGGTTTTGGGATGTCCATTTTCGCGATTTAGAAGATCAGAGGAGCCACAAAAACTCAATCCCAGCTTAGGCTGTTTTTTGGCTTTAGCAGCCATTTTTTGTATAGTAAAAGGTCTATAATTGCTTTCGCGACGCTCAATCTCTGACAGTATAACCCTGTAGGTTCCAATCGCATGCTGCTGCATTTTGAAATCTGTCATTTGAGTATACATGATAATGGACTCTCCTCGTTTTCGGGCATGTCTCTTGAGCTCAGATGACAGCTTCGGTGAAATGTTCTGCTGTGGCTTTCTAAGCCGTATCGATACGGATTGGCCATATCTGATGAACAATGAAAAAGGCTACCCTTGAAGTCTAATCATTATGAACTTTATGCATTTGTTTACGACCTTATTCAAGCCCTAGGAGTGCCAACTAAGGGCTGAATTATTTAATGATGCTCTAAACGATTCTTCCAGGAAAGGCTCTATTTACTTTGCCAGCCCTTTTACGGTGTATAGTATCTGTATCAGAGCACAACAACAGGCAGAGCTTGGGACGTCGAATAACGAGGAATCAGTTTGTTGATACCTCACTGATGATCACTAATTTCCACACCGACAGCTCAACGAGTTTTGCCTGTCATTCGGTGTGATACACCTAATACATGTGGAATTATAAACGGAAATCAGGGTCAAATTGATCTCCTCACATTAATTATACAACATGTGTTGTATCTCAGGCAACCATGTTTGATTTGCAAAAGATAACATGAGCATTGATTGGCAGTGAATCTTCTTCCCGCTATCAACTAGCAGCGATAAAGTTCAGTTTTTAGCAGCGGCCGCGGGGAGAATACCATATTAAGAAACTCTTCCTCTTCCAAAACGAGATGGCAACCGATACAAACCCTGCCAACCTGGGCTCGTATTGTTTCGTTGCAGTTGAATTACATTAGAAGACAGCCTTGAAAGGCCATGGAGAGGGCTACACAAGCAACATCCAGGATCCAATGTTACACGCTTCTACATGTAATTTCCCCAACATACCTATTTTGGGGTAACAAAAATGTCGTTTTGGAAAAAGGTTTATACCACCTGTCAAACTCATTAGCACCAACTTGAGCATTATGAAAGGCGGTATAGGCACCATGACAACAAGCCAAACAAGACGGGCGCCTGTTCTTGGTTGCCATATTGTTCTCATATGAAACCTTTTCACTGGGTTAATTTCATATGGAGGAGCAGAAAATAATACATGGACAGAGACGAATGAACATACATATCCAGGCTAAAATATCATTTTAGATCTCCATTTTCATCATCATTGAAATAGCCAGCGTCCTGCTACTTTCTGGCCTTCTTCTTCTTCTTCTTCTTTATTCATCTCAAATCAACAGCCCAGAGCAATGCCTCATTCCACTGAAAACAACATTGCCCCTGAACAACCAGTCCAAGACAAGTTGCCCGAGATCATCACTCATCCTGTCCCTAGCCGCCTTTTGGACAGCAAGCAATGCCCCACTCCTCACGTCAACTCGATGGAGCAATACCGTTCAATGTGGAAGGAGAGTGTTGAAGAGCCCACCAAGTTTTTCGGCAATGTAAGTCTCTCTTATGAGTTGCGATACCACCTATGCTAACATGTACTCTTCAGCTTGCTCGCGATCTCTTGTCTTGGGACAAGCCTTTCGAAACTGTCAGCCATGGATCTTTCGAGGACGGTGATGTTGCATGGTTTTTGGAAGGTGAATTGAACGCCTGTTACAACGCTGTCGATCGTCATGCTCTCAAGAACCCTGACAAGATTGCCATCATCCACGAAGGTGATGAGCCTGCTGATGTCCGTCATATTAGTTACGGTGAGCTTTTGCGTGATGTGTGTCGTATGGCCAACGTCCTCAAGGGTCTTGGTGTTCGTAAGGGTGATAATGTCGCCATCTACATGCCCATGATCCCTGAGACCATGATCGCCATCTTGGCTTGTGCTCGTATTGGTGCTATTCACTCGGTCGTCTTTGCTGGTTTCTCTGCTGAGTCCCTTTTAGACCGTGTCGCTGATTGCGGTGCTCACATTGTGATTACTTCTGACGAAGGTCGCCGCGGTGGTCGTAACATTGCTACAAAGTCTATCGTCGACAACGCCTTGGCCAAGGAAGAGGCTCACCAAGTGGAGCATGTCATTGTCTATCAACGCACTGGCTCTGGTGTCCCCATGATGGAGAACCGTGATCTCTGGTGGCATGAGGAGATGGAGAAGGCTCGCCCTGTCTGCTCCTACGAAAAGATGAGCGCCGAGGATCCCCTCTTCTTGCTCTATACCTCTGGTTCCACTGGTGCTCCCAAGGGTATCGTTCACACTACTGGCGGCTACCTCTTGGGCGCTGCTGCCACTGTCAAGTATATCTTTGATGTTCACGAGGATGATGTCTATGCCTGTATGGCTGATATTGGATGGGTTACTGGCCACACCTACATCTTGTACGGCCCTCTCACTCTTGGTGTCACTACCGTCTTGTTTGAGAGTACTCCTACCTATCCCACTCCTGCCCGTTTCTGGGAACTGATCGACAAGCACAAGGTAACTCAATTCTACACTGCTCCCACTGCTATCCGTGCTCTTCAACGTCTTGGCGATAAGTGGGTTGACGAATGCGATCTCTCCAGTCTCCGTGTCATTGGTTCTGTTGGTGAGCCCATCAACCCTGAAGCTTGGAACTGGTACAATGAAAAGGTTGGTAAGGGTCGTTGCGCTGTTGTTGATACCTACTGGCAAACCGAGACTGGCTCCATCATCATCAGTCCTTTGCCTGGCTGTACTCCCACCAAGGCTGGATCTGCCACCCTTCCTTTCTTTGGTATTCAGCCTGTCTTGCTGGACCCTGCTACTGGCGCCAAGATTGACAATATTGATGAAACTGGTGTCTTGGCCATCAAGAACCCCTGGCCCTCTATGGCCCGTTCCATCTATCAAAACCATTCTCGTTTCCTCGACACCTACGTAAAGGCCTACCCTGGCCACTACTTTACTGGTGATGGTGCCTCTATTGATAAGGACGGTTACATTTGGATCCGTGGCCGTGTCGATGATGTGATCAACGTCTCTGGCCATCGTCTCTCCACTGCCGAAATCGAGTCTGCTCTTTCCAGCCATAACTCTGTGTCCGAATCCGCTGTGGTTGGTGCTCACGATGACTTGACTGGCCAAGCTATCCACGCATTTGTCAGCTTGAAGCCTCATGCCAATGTCAGTGATGGCCTTGATCGCGAATTGGTTCTGACTGTCCGTAAGATCATTGGTCCCTTTGCTGCTCCCAAGCGTATCCACATTGTCCGCGAACACCCCAAGACTCGCTCTGGTAAGATTGTGCGCCGTATTCTTCGCAAGATTGTCAATGGCGAGCACAACCAACTCGGCGATACTTCCACTTTGGCTGATCCCTCTGTCATTCCCTCCATTGTATCTCAAGTACACCAATAATTTATCTCACTCACAAAACACAATTACGCTTAATTTACATCCTCTTTTGTTTTCTCGCAACATATCATTGTATTTATAAATCTTTTGCTTTCACCATCTAGAAGTTTTAGATTCCCAAAATTTACCACAACAATAAAAATTCTGTACACTTTTATTTCAAAATTGTAAACAAGTCCTTGTTTATCAAATTAAGGGCGAAGTTATACGCACCGTTTTGATCGCGGTTGGTTGTGGTTGCTTTCCACCTAGTTGATATCATGGAGCGTCAATTGGGAAAGGGAGCTGCTTTTTTACCAAATGAGATGCTTGCTTTTTTCGGGGCAGGTGAAAAGAGGGTTCAAGACAGAATGCACATATAAGCACGACAGATTACTTTCGCGGATGGTTTCTTTGGTCTTGAGCAGGGGAATTGCTTCAATCAAATTTCGCACACCAAGCAACAGCATATCGTCAGGTGTATTGGTTTCTTCGTCGGTAGTCAGGCTTGTGATTTGCTTAGCTGCTTGTTTGGTGGATTTTTCTTGACGTGAAACGCTTTTCTAACTCTGTCTGGAAATGTGGATCCATATCGAAGTGGCGCCTCTTTGTCAATTTGGATGCTGAGTCTACGGAAATGACACGAAGCTTTTGATGTACACTCTCCACAGCCAACTTGATCATGTTTTGAGAAAAGCGACTATCAAAAGTTTCATCGCTTTGCCCATGCTTGACGAACACGAAAATGCCAAGATTGCGTGTGTGTCTTTTTCCACTTGAAACTGCCTCAAAGTGGCTTCTTTTGCTATGCTGATTTGATAATCTTGAAATGCCTTTCCGATGTCTTCATCAACAATCTTCCATTCTTTGCTTTGTTCTTGATAGTTTAGGAAGTCCTTTTACGATAATGTACGGTATGTAAGTATGATGTCTATTTTTTTGCACATGATGGTTTTGTTGCGCATACCTGTCGTTCTTTCATCTTTCGCTTCCTTCCTACGAGATTAGAGAGGCTTTAGCGCTATTTATATTCAATGCACATTCTGGTATACCTGCTGATGTGTTTCAATCGATATGGAACATTCATTGAACGTCATGTTTATGACAAACAACACGCTTCATTTGTACCTTGGGGGTTTCTTGATGTTAGCGCATGTGTTTGGTCAAGCCGTCCTGCCTGGCGAACTGTTTGTTGTAGCCAGCAAATGAGCAATGGTACATCTATCAAGCACAGTCAATATCCATATTGCTGCTTTGGTTGTTGTTTATATGATACCAATAGCTGATACGTCAGGTTGACTTGAAGCACCTGCATTGTTTTCAACTTGGAAAAAGTTAGATGAAGCCAATAGATATCTGTCGCATTGCTTTAAAGTACCTGTCAGTGTACGGCATACTTGGGTGATGCTAGCATTGTCATTGTTTGTGATATTGTTTTCGACCATAGCTTGAGATATGATACGCTTTCATTTTCTTTATTTTGTGTCTATATAATGATTAGCTAAGGAACCATTGAATGATTGCGGGCAGTGATTTCTTACCGAACCATATCATGAAGCATATCATACAAGCTTCTTCCGGATTTTCTAAGGCTCAAGTTAGCATCAACTCATCTTTCAGCGTGATAAAATAATAGACTCACACTCCAGTTATTGATCAAGCGTTCGGCTCGTGTCTTTGCATAGGGTAGCGTGTTGGGTCTTTTCTTGAAGGACTCTGAGTCTTTTTTCATGCATTCCACGGTTCTTCCTTTGGTAGATTTGTAATATTCATCAAAGGCATCCTTTAGATTCCACTGGTTTGCATCAGTTTCATCGAAATACATCGGGTTTGCATGAAGAACACCCTCTGCCGGACATTGCCAGTATACTTCAAGTAATGTTGGCATTTGGAAGCACCAATCAGCAAATAAGATGCAATCAAGTTATTGTGTTATTACTGTAGAAAAGGTAGAAGACCTCAAAGAGGAGAGCAACCTGAAGAGAGAAATAAGATATCATTTCTTACATAATAATCCGGTGATGATGCTCCTGATAAATTCTCTCGAAAAGAACATTTTGAAATCCGCATATTACGAAAAGGGGCAAAAGAACTAAAAGAAAGTGCTCTTCTTTAAGTTTCCCACAGTAAAAATAATGAGCACAAGGGTAAGATAGTGTCTGCTCATCATTAAAGCCAAAAGCCAACATACGTTCTATGCAGGACAAGACAGTCAACAACAACAACACATGGGATTTGGATGCCATGCTTTCTCAGGAAATCCAAGACCTAAACAGAGATTCGCCCGAGGATAGAAGGGTGAAGGAGGCTATCATTGTCCAGAAGCCTGATCCTAATCAGATTGATCCTGAAGACGACAGCTCCTCTTCGTCTGATGAGGAAGGCAGTGGTATCGGCAGTAGCTCGAAAAAGAACTATTACTTTTACCACGATGATGAAGACTACGAAGATGACCTTGCCATACGCGACCCTGAATTATTCAAGATTACAGAAAGCAACCGACAAATCCACATTGACGATAGCAGTATACCACCCTCGCCATCTCAGCACACCAAGCACAAGTTGGTTCGTAGACCACCAGAGCTCGTTTTCTCAGATCCTCCTATTCTCATCGCCAGAGACGACTATATCGAAGTGACATTCTACTATGGTACATCTGAGGAGAGAAAAGCTATCAGGCCAAAACGTTACATGATGATGTGTGATTTCGGAGAAGAAAGCATGTATGCCCTTAAATGGGGAATTGGTACATTGTTACGTAGTGGTGATGAGCTTCATGTGGCTAGCACGATTAGCATCGACGAGGATGTGGAGGACATGGATGACGATGAAAAGTATCGACTTTGGGCTGAACTGGATCGAAAATCAAAGACCATGATTTCTCGAGTGAGAACTATCATGGACGAAATGCTGCTCTACAATATCAAGATTGTCATTTACTCGTTGGCTGGTAAGACCAGGGAATCGCTATTGAATCTGGTAACTACGAAGATGTACACATGGCATGCGATGATTAGCTGCTGACAATGGTTCTAGATTTATTCCACTCCAAAATTGACAATGGTTGTTTGCGGTTCTCGGGATCGAGGTGCGATCAAGGGGTAAGCATAAAAGTAACAGTGGATGGCGATCGACCAGCGAAAACTCATCGTTTCCGTGTAGCATGCTCATGGGCAGCGTTTCGACCTTCTTGGTTCACAATTCACCCGTGCCTGTGTCCGTTGTTAGACCACAAAAGAAAGAAAAAAAGAGCAAAAAGCACAAAAAGACAGCAGCACAAAAACTGAGTCAAAGCGTCATGAATGGACATTTGAAGGTGGATGAAGCAGAACTCTCTTTGAACAGCTACGATGGAACAGCAAACTAACAATGTATTATTTATTTTACTTTATGCAAAAATAATGGCAATTACTAATAAACTCAACAACATCATCACTAATCTTGACATGAAGGCGCCTTGTGGGGATTGAGCATTGTTGTTTGAGCCTGTAGGAATATTCTAAATTTTCGCAGCATACATGAGTTTTATCAATCCATCTCATCACAAACCAAAACTTACACTTACAAATGTTACACCCAGAGGAAAGAACCCAAATCCAGCAGATATAGACATGCCACCTCTATTAAATGCATTGTTTCCAAATGGCTGTCCAAAAAATGATGTAGGCGGTCTGTTGGGATCACGAATAGGTGGTGGTCGCTGTCCTGCTGGTCGAGTGGGAATAGATGGGTCGTTTCTATCAGCAAAATAATTGAGTTGCCAATGTTACACTCTCATTCGCAATTGTACTTTACCTTGGATCCTTCTCCTCTTTGCCACGACCATAGATGGGGATTACTTTGTCTTTGCCACATCCTGCCTTACAAACTGGACACGTAGGGTTTCTTGACTGTGCATTCAGCCATTGAGCAAGACAAGACCAACTATGGACCGTTACTCATACGTCCCTCTTTTGAGGCAATAAATGTAAACCTTACCAAAATAGATGCCCACAAAGTGTCAACACTGGATGGATAGCTGTATCGAAACTTGATACCATGTTGTTAATTCTGTTCTGTAGCCATCATCAAAGCAAGGCTAAACTTACCAAATATTGCATTCGTAAAACCCCCCACCATTGTGATTTGAATCATCTTTGTAGTTGTCTGTGATTGTAGCTGCTGTGGTTTTCGTCGGTACTGGTTTAATAGTCTCCTTGTTTATAACATTTCTTTGTCGAAGCTCGTTTCCAGTATAAGAGAAATTGCTTCTTGAACGTTCAATAAGAATGGCTTCTCCAGTTTCAACAGTGTGCGCAATAGCCTGTGGTTCTGCTTCTTCCTCCTGTTGTTGGACAGTTGTTCTGGTATCTATCTGTGTTGGCCTTGTTTCTGATTCTTGCTGCGATGAAGTGTCTTCTGATACGGGATGTGAAGACTCCATAGTCAGGTTTGGTGTGAAAAATTGAGAAATAAATGTTTGAAAAGGACAATGCAGTGCCAGTTTTGTGTTCATGTCGTTTTGGTGTGAGCAAAATGCGGGACTACAATTCAATGAAGCTTTTCTTGTCCATCACTGGCATCGATTGGCTTGCTGAACTTTGATTCATCTCTTCTCAAAGTCAATCATGATGCAACACTTGCGATAATGATAGCATAGGCACACGACTTGCAGACAGTATGCCTTTTAGAACAGTCATCTGCAGCGCAAATCATCGCTAATGCTGTTCGTAGGCTTCAACATATACCAACACATTTACTCAACGAAGACGATGATCCCCTGCTTTAAGTCAAGTTAGACAATGTAGATATCATTAAATCAGTTGTATATGCTTCTCTTGAGATTGACTTTATGCACATCCCAAAGAGCATGAGTTTAAATGCAAAAGGTCGTGCTAATGCCAAACTGTTTTGATGCCATAAGCATTTGTCCAGTGCCTTGTTGGTGATAGAATTTTGAAAATAGATATCTGTGCACTTCTTTTGCCAAATATGAATATTATTTTACTTGTAGCTACTATGTTCACCTTGGTGGTACTTTGAGCTCAACGTAATGTATACCATCGCTGCTGTCCTTTATAAAACGTACAAGAGAAAAGGGAAAACGGGTAAAAAATAATCGTCTAGTGAGTTGAATATGAAGAGAGCGCAGTATACACCACTATCATTCGAAATGAAGGTGTGACATCGAGACAAGGTGTTTAATGAGAAGGTATATCTAAAAGCGCAATAGATACGGTAGTAAACTTGAAAAGAAAATGATACCAAGATAACTACATCAATGTATTACTGTTACGTTCAATGTGTAGCACCCAAATATTCGGATCAGCTTATAATCATCTTCCAACAATACGGTTTAGCTGTTATTCTTCGTCAATTGAAAATGATGTATGGTTAAGAACCGTTTGCTTTCTATGGTACTCATCAAGTAGCATGACTCAAAACACAACAGCCGTATCCGTCAAGAGAATAAACTTTACCACCTTTCTTTCCTCTAAGCATCTTGTAGGGACGTTTAGAGGGAATAGCTCTGCTTTGCGACTTGGTCCATCGTAGG
>JAXQGS010000241.1:0-23947 GCA_037040325.1 Mucor sp. M7501 | reverse complement strand
TGGGGATCCGAACTTCATCATTTTCAACACTAATTGGGTTTCCATCTGCATCAAACACATCATCCGTATTGAACATAGCAAATGTGTCTCTTGTTTGAAGTTTGCGCATGATGCCTATCATCAGATTGTGCACGGTCTGACTAGGCATAGTACAGGATTGACATATCCATCAATGATAGCACAAATAACTGTAATAGATGATATTCATAAAAGCTGGTTCCTTATTCCCACAAATCCACGACTTTTCATCGTACGAGAACATTCACAAGACAAGCTCTTTGGTTCCCTATCCTGCAAGCAAGGTAACAATACACACTCGATCTGTGTATTTTTCATGTGCTACTTGAAGTCTGCAACACTTGACATTTTATCCTTTGAATGCGGCGAACCCAGCGAGCCAATACACGTTTCTCGCTTAAACATGGACCGAATTAAACCGCATTTCTGCAGCAACAACCAACAAGGAAAGTTTATTTTTTTGCTTCCTTCTCTTTGCTTTTGACTGTAATAATTCACTGTTCTCCAACTGACACGACAATTACATTTCTGAAACAATGTCTACACCTTGGGGATCTTTTCAGGGACGAGCCTCTCAATCGCAACCTCAACCCTCTTCAGGGCAGCAACAACGAGATAATCATGCCCACCACAGCAGCAGCAGCAGCATACCTCCACCCATATCGCCATTACCAGGAATGCGATACACACCCATTGCACCACTTGTTACATCTGGTGGACAAGAAAAGCAGCCCGAAAAGCGACGAAACAACAGAGCCTGGTAAATTTAACAAAGCTACAGTTTCCCCTTGCCTTGACACTCTTTCAGCTAACATGATGTGCAGTGACGAATGCAGACGCAAAAAGATCAAGTGTCAGACGGCCGAGGGTGCCAGGACATGCAAGAATTGTATTTCCTATGAAAAGGGATGTACTTACAATACAAGGTAGGCAAGTAGTTGGTGCAGACATTCGGTTTGATTCACAATTACTGCAATTTAAAGCTTAAAAAAGAGGGGTCCACCTCGAGGGTGAGTTTCAGAATATACATAATTCCAATGGCTGTTGATTTGAAACTAACAGCAATTGCGGCAGATACATTGGCCTTTTGGAAAATCGATTGAAGCGCATTGAAGGATTGATTGACGGCATCTCGTCAACAGCCATTGCTTCTAGTGATGCCTCTTCTACCACGTCAAAGCGTCCAGCAACGTCTGATGGTGCAACAAGAAGCGAGCAGATGGATGATCAGCATGTCGATAAAAAGACAAAGCCCAACAACAACAAGGCAAGCATCATCGAGCGAAACACAAAATGGCTGCTTGACAGGCTCAAGAACACGCATCTGACATCGGAAGGACGATTCTACAGCGGCTACAGCATGACACATATCATCAATACCGAGAAATTCGAGGAATTCAAAAAGAACAACCTGTCATCGTACGGCATTGACATCCAGCATAGCAAAAACAGCGATTATTTCCATATGAAGCGCATTGAATCGTTTGACGACAAGCGGAAAGAGCAGATCCGAGAACTCGTCAGTCTGGGTGTGATCAAATCTCGCGATGCCATCATGAACATTGATGACTGGATATTCAAGGTCGCTGGCATAGATCGAAGTCTCAGCGATAGGCTGTTAAAAGTGTATGCGGTAACCTATACACTAGTAACGGATTACATAATCCCTAATTGCTCTTTTGCAGGTACTTTGCATACATACATCCGCTGCTTCCCGTCATCAACAAGACGGCCTTTTTGGAAGAGTACCGCGGTATCAGGGCAACGTTTCCCGCAGCAACATTGCTGAATGCCATCTACGGTGCCTCGGTGCGGTATGTCAACAACTGCATCAAATTCAACGACTGGCAGCGACTCGACAATGGCAGAGAATGGGTGTTTCCTCACAACTTTTCCGAGAAACTGTTTCAAAATTTGATCATCTTTGTCAAGGGAAGGTACAATCCTCGCTTATCCACTATTCAAGCCATTCTCATTGCGCACAATCACTCTGCCAATGTCGAAAGCTGGACGTCTGGATGGCTTCTCAACTGCATAGTAGGTTTTTATGGACATTGCTTTCATCTTAAAGCATGCGTATGCTAACATGGAACTGGTTTTGTTATAGGCTGTGAGGATGGTATAGTATGCCAATGGCGATATGGGGCCAATGTAGATACTAACAATTGCACTGAAGAGTCAGGACATAGGGCTGAACAGATCAACCGAAGGATGGAGTATTTCCGAGCAAGAAAAGCAGACGAGAAGAATGGTGTGGGCGTCAGGTAAATATAAGCCAGAAACCATCCATATAGCTCTTGCTGCTGACCATCGATGGATCGTGTATAGGCTATGTGCTGGATCGCTGGTTCTCTGCAGGAACAGGCCGTCCATTGACCGTGTTTGACGAAGACTGCGATGAATTGCATCCCTCTGAAAATGTGAGTCTGGATGAAGTGATGGACACAATGACAGAAACAGACCAGCACCTTCCACGCTTCCCATCGCTAGACAAGCATATAGCAGAAAAGGCAAACGACAGTTCGATTCCCATGTATCAGCCATTTGTGCAGCTGCTCAAGCTGTCCGAAATCTTGGGCCGGATACTGCAGTGTCTCTACACGCCCAAGGCCAAAAAGCACAGCGCACAGTACGGAAGCGACGCCATGGTGGCCTATCTGGACGATCAGCTGTCGAAATGGCGAGCAGCCCTGCCGCCTCTGTTGGAGATTTCGTCCGCTGGCGAGAGAACCATGCAGTCCAAAGAACACCATCCGCTGCTCTCCATGTCGGGTCTGATTTGCATGTCGTACTGCACGCTGCTGATTCTGCTGCATCGACCCTTTATCGAAAAGGAACCGCACAGCAATACAAACTCCAACATGTCGTCAAGAAGCTCGCTGACCATCTGCACAAGCGCTGCCATCCGCATTGTCGAAGTGTCAGAAAGCATGCACTACCGCGATTTCCTGATGGTGTCGTGGGGATTTGCGCTATACCCGCTGTTTACAGCAGCTTTGATCCACATTTACAACTCGTCCAACCCTGATTCCATCGTCTCTGATGTGGCCAAATCCAACCTGGTGCGCGCCTTGGCCGTGGTCGACAAACTGTGCTTGCTGTCGCCAATGACCATGAACATGAGCAACATTCTAAAAAAGGTGATTGCATTGAGCCCCATCTTTGTCAATGACCCTGAGTTTGTGGCTATGGTCAACATCAAGAAGAGCGCAGTCGATCCAGAGGGCTTGGACAGAGTGGGCGACCCCTACTCTAAGCCTGCTGACCACACCACCACCGCCACCACTGCAGATTCGCCTGCTGCTGGCCACCAACAGACATTGGCTCCAGCAGATGCAGCGAGCAACTTGCAAGATCAGTGGTTTGGCACCACTACTCCTGGGTCTGCAAAGGACAAGCAGCCTTCCACCGATAATGTCACAGCACCGGCGTGGGATGAGGATTGGCTTAGTCAACTGTATACACCAACACAGCCTAATTTTAATATAAACAGCAAGTGTTTTGTACATGCATAACACGCGCTATTTGTGATAACTGACACAATGTTGTATACATAGATGACGAGCCCAACAAACAAAACGTATCGTCGATTATCAATGCCACGACGCAGCAGCAATACCAGCAACAGCCGAGTAAAGTGGATGCCTATTCGATTCGACAATTTGGGTTTGGAACTGATAGTACGCAGCAGCAGCAGGAGATGGCTTCCAATCAACCGCAACCCCAACCTTACTTTAAAGAGACTTTGCCTTTGGATGCAAACAATCTCCATAGTAACACAACACCATCTGCAGCGCCTTCCACTGCATTATTCGATTACTCAGATTTCTCCTTTCCTTACAACTATGGCAACGTGGTGCCCACGGCAACAAACACAACCGCTCTGCCGGCTGACGATTCGATTCCACATGGTTGGGTCAACAACAACCACAATGTCAACTTTATATATCAAAATGATCCTGAGGCTCTCTTTCGTTATCGCCCGGATAATCCATTTTGGGGGATACCGAGCAGCATGGAAGCTGATGACTGGCAAGCCTACTTGTTGCCACATCAGCAAGAGCAGCAGCAACGACAGCAGCAGCAGCAACAAGGGCAGCAATAATAATAATAATAAAGAAACCAATTTAAACTTATTTGAGAGTGTATCAGCATATTAGGTCTTAACCTTACGAATGGAATGTCGAGTATTCTCAAGGATGATGATGCTCACTTTTGTCGAGTCTTTTTTTTCTCATATATCAGCTATTAGTAGAATCAGAATAAGCGTATGTTCTGTTAAAACAAAGCATTTGCTTTTCCATCAAGTAGGATACTGTGGCGATGTATAAAAGATAAATATACTAGCGTGTCAAACATTACACGATGTTATGTGGTCGTAATTTGCCGATCAAATGCTTATTAAAACATTGCTTTTATCTCCAAAGGTGATCACGACGTAATCATTAAGAGTTTCTCATCGCACAAGCATTGATGATGATCTGTTGGCGACATTTTGAGACGAGTCATTTGCATCATCTTCTCAGGGATACCTTTAACAAGAGGATACAGGCTCAAGTCTACTGGGAGATCGTTTATTGTACATAGAATAGTGGTAGTAGTAGTGATATTACATAGAGTGGATATTTTTAGATGGTGTGTTAAATGAATGCGGTATATATATGCGATATGGATTAATAAAAGGAGAGAAAGAGACATTTGGCTCAAAGAAGCGCAACCTCAGATTGCTTAACAAATATGCCTCTATTAGTTAAAGTTCTGAAATAACGCTTACCATCCATGGAGCCATCATTGGAACCAACTTGTATTATATAGGAGAGAATGTTAGTAACACAATACAATGCATTCGTGTGTGTGTGTGTGTGTGTTAAACTCACCACTTCTGTCCAACTCGACACCCAAGAAATGACCAGGTTTGTTTTCCACTTTTCCCACATACAGGATGGTACCCATAGTCAAAACTGGTTTGTTTAAGAGCTGCACACGTTGGCCCACCTTAAAATGAAGTGCGGCCTGCCCGAAAACCATAGTACACAAACGTGAGCGAAACCGCATGTTCCAGGAAGCTCCCTTTTGGTGTTTCAAAGAGGACACGGGCGGCGGTGTTGGCGGTGGCAGTGCTGCTGCTGCTGCTGCTGATGGTGTCGTAGTGTGATTACCAGGTTTCTGATTTTGTACTAATAGCGTATTCACTGGTACAACCAAGTCTAAAATGAAATTTGTTTGTATACAGCAGGCATGTCTTATGATTTGATTTGTACATTTACCTTGTGCGAGCTGCTCTATCACACTTTTGTCAATTGTATCCAGCTGCTTGATTTCAGACAAGTGCTTGGCAATGTACCGGATCGTCTTTGACCTTGCAGACTGCAAAATGTCCTTGACAAGCGGCGTGCGCTGGACAGTGTCTCTGCACATGAGCGATTTGACAATACCCTTGTACAGGGAGCAGGCGTTCAGGTCGTTCATTTCCTCCAGGATGCAGGCCATGAGGTAGCTCAGAAACTCAAACGAGTAGGTGATGCCGTCCACGCACGACAGCAGCTTGGGGTACTTGTTGCAGTAAAAGTCAAAGTGGTCTGCCAGCAGCGTGGATCCCATCTTTTGTATCTTGTCCAGCGTGCACCTCAGATCAGCGTTCTTGTCGGCTACCCGGTCCTTGGCCAGGAAACAGCCGTGCAGTGTTTCAATGGCATTGTTCCTGTTGACATGGCTAAACAGCCTCGACTCGAGATAGCCGTGCAGCGACTCGGTGTCTGCAAACAGGGCTGCCAGCGAGTCGCTGGACCAGTAGCTAGGCAGCGTCTTTTCGGGATCCTGATCCAGCAGTCGCAGGATGGCGTGTGTGATGTGGTTCAGATGCGGGTCGTTGTGCTGGTGTGAGCCTGTAAACGAGAGCAGCTGGGGGACCAATTCGGTGCAGCTGCTGCAGTAGCATGTCAGGCCGTGTGTCAGTTGCAGAATGTGCTCCTTGATGGTGCAGCAGAGGCCGTCTATGCCTAGGTAGTCTGCTGCCAGGTAGACGGCTTCGAGCTGCTCCAATTTATCCATATTCCGATCACCCGATTCTTTTATTGATTTTGTATACATGTAGTAGAGTACGTCATCCAGCACTGTGGAGGTGAATATGCCTCTGGGCAGAAACACAATGGACGCCTCGGCTTCCTGGAACTGGCTGTTGAAGACGGCATCAAAGTAATGCGAGGTTGATTTAAGCACATCTTTGTGACATGCCCAATGGGTCTTTTCAGGCACATTTGAGCTACAGCTGCTGCTGCTGTTCAAACTATCGCTTGTTGTCCCTGAATCGGAATTGCTGCTGTACAGATGCGTCTCAGCGGGCGCCAATGCTAATATCACGTTGTGGTTTGACTCTTGACCAAAGGAGTGTTTGCGCATGTTTGTAGGTGGGGAGCAGTGAAAAAAAAGTATAAACAAGAGGAAAAAGAGAGAAATCAAAAAAGAATCGGATGTTTACACAACTTTATTTCGGATTTACGGGTGACTCTTCTTTCCTCTAGAATACAAATACCATGCGATACCAGCCACTGTAATAACGGATCCTAACGCCACAATGGCACCCACAACATCTCCTCCTCCTGCTCCTCCTGCTCCTTGCTTGGCCTTGTGGGTGCGCTTGACTCTTCTCTTTCTCTTCTTCTTCTTGTCGTCTGTCACCGTCTTCTTTTCCTGCTCCTCTTGCTGCTCTTTGGTCAGATCCCAGTCGATGGTGCGGACGCCCTCGGGGACGACCAGGTTGCCTGTGGTGTCCAGCTTCATGGCTCTGCCAAACCACTTGCCTGCTGTCCAGATGTCTTGCTCGATGCCCATGCCGTTGGCGTACAGGATGCCAATGTTGAAGCAGGCCTGGGCATGGCCCAGCATGGCAGCCTCCTTCCAGTACCTGACGGCAAGGTCCGGATCCACCTCGACCAGCGTAGTAGAGTGCATTTGTTCGCCTTCGGGCTGAGATCCGTACAGGTAGATGAGGCCTGTTTGGAAAGCTGAGCTGCAGAAATAGCGCTCATCACGCGTGTGGGGTGCGTGGTTGCGCAACTTGTGCTTGGGAATGTGCTCCAGATCCAGCAGAGAAAAGTCAATGTCGATGCGAGGTGCTGTGATGGTCATGCAGCGGTTGTAATAGTACAGGGCGCTCTGGTAGTCCTTTTCCACGCCTGCCTCGGGCAGCCCACTGCCATACGATGTGCCCACAATGTAGCATGCCAGTGGATCAGGCCCGTTGCTGAGCTCTCTGCCAGAGGGCTGCTCCTCACAGTCTGCTGCACGCTTGTACCATGCAAACGCCTTTTTGCTGTCTTTTTCGGGGATCTTTGTTGCCACTGTCGTTTCCTTGTTGGTTTCGTACAATCCTGCGGCTTTGATCATGGACAGCGTGTGTCCTCTTTCGGCGGCGGATTCAAAGTACTCGAGTGCTTTCTAACAGATAGCAGCAGCACATTAGCATCCCGTATACACACTAGATACCCAGCCCACTTACCACAAGGTTGCCCATGCGCACTTCAAACCATTGGCCCAATAAATAGGATGAAGTGACATCCATTGTGTTTGTCTTTTGATGTGGTCCTGCAATAGGAACAGCCCACTCGGCAATGTCGTCTTCCTTCTCCAGATGGATGGTCAGAATTCTATATTTGGGTTTCTTGAGGTGAGGCGGCGTAGCGATCGAAGGTGGGGTATGGAGTAGCGTAGGCGAGTTGGGCTGTGACATGCTGTCTTCAGACAGGGTGGGTGAGTTGTTGGACTGTGCAGCAGCGAGCAGATCTGACATTTCCGACATGCCAGTATCAGCAGCGGATGGCAGGATCATGGACGAGTTGGGCGAGTGGTTGGGTGATGACATGAATGCATACGATGATGCAATGGAGAGGCTGGGCGAGGCTGTAAGCGATGAGAAGGGTGACATGCTGTTCTTTTCCAGTTGCCACAACGATTCAAAGTGATTGATGGGTTGGAACAGTTTGGCCTACCATCATGGCATCAGTGTCGAGTCGCTCGCCCACGGATGCATTGTTTATATGTTTACCTGGATGACAGGCTCCTCTCCTTTAATGCCTGCTTTCAAATACTGTCTCTCGATGGTAATGTCCAAATCCTTTGCTTTTGCTGTTTCAGGAACCAAGAAGGAGATGGTCACTTGGTCGTTGCTTTGGCTCCAGACATAGGTGTTGGTTTGAAGCTGCTCGTCGTTTTCTGCCATCTTTTTTTGTTTTTACCCCGGTTTTTGTACTAGTAGTTTTTTCGAGATGTTTAAATGAAAAAGAAGAAAAAGAAAGAAACTGGGGCAAGATGATATCATGTTTAAAAAAGTCTTAAAATTGTGACTGCAGCAGGGATGTCCAGGTTCATGATGCTTTAGAAAGAGAGAGAGAGAGAGAGAGAGGATGGAATTCATAGGGAGATGCACTAAAAAGATGCTTTGACATGCCGATCAGTTGGAGAAAGAGAGAGAGAGAAGGAATTGCCATAACAACCGTAAAAAGGTTTGACAGGTGGTTTCCATAATGAAATCATGCTGGCGATCCGGGTGCAGATTCTCATTTGGATATGGATTGCCGTTTATGCTCTGCGGGATCCATATAACTCGTTTGAAAGGGCAGTATTTCCAACGCCATGGTGATGAGCTGCAGCAAATCCTATTGCTTGTCCAAGCTACCATCACATGTAGAGGGATCAGTAACATTGGATCGGGTTGATTGGATGTTGGGATGATCGAGCAACATGGGTAGAGAACACAATGCAATGATCTACAAAAGGCATTCTTGGTTGATCCATCACATACACATCGGATACGTGATTCTACGCTGGATTGACATGGACTGCAATGAGAAACGCATCTGCGCGCATTTAAAATTGCATGATTTGTTTCCCCCAAGAACGCTTGGCTGATGTTGATGTCATTTGAAGCAGCACAACAGTTGCAATTAGCTTCCCGATAATTAAATGACCCACATGTATCGATTGCCTTTTTCCTTCTTTTTCCCTTCTATCTCTCTCTTTACCTGTCTGTAAAGAAAAAAATGTCTGAATTCCACTCACTCGCCAATCTCATCAAACGACTCGAAGTCGCTACAACACGTTTGGAGGATTTGGCCATGTCCTCTTCCTCCGCTTCTGCTGTCGCTGCCAACTCGCCCTCTTCACCCAAGAATGCTGGCACTGGCGCTGCTGCTGCTGCTGCTGCTGGTGCACCTTCATCCACATCAGAAACACCTGCTCTCGTCGAGAAACATGATGCTGCTGTGAATGCCTCTCTCGAAAAGTACATTGCTTTATCTCAAGAGTTGGGTGGCCCTGTGGCCGAACAGGTAAAACATCTACATTTTTTCGTGATTGAATCTTTATGCTGACTGACTGGGTTGGGTTGCGTTGCGTTAGGCTGCTCTTGTAAAGCAAGCTGTTGCTGCTGAAAGAGACATTCTCTTCATTTCAGCCTTGGCTCAAAAGCCCGAGATGGGTTCTGCTACATTCATGAAGCTTTTGGAGCCTATTCAAAAGGCTTTGGCTGGTATCATTGAGATCAAGGATGCCAATCGTCCCAGTCCCTTGTTTAACAATTTGAGCACTGTTGCTGAAGGTATTCCTGCTTTGGGTTGGTTCACTTGTGTAAGTAGTACTGGAGCAAAGATGTGTGTCGAAAAGAGAGAGAAAGTGGTATGCTGATAGTGTTTTTGTTGCAGGAACCCACACCCGTGCCTTTTATTCGCGACATGAAAGATGCCGCTCAATTCTACTCGAACCGTGTTGTAAAAGAATGGAAGGAAAAGTAAGCATAGACTTGATCCAGTGTCGACTGTAAATGTTGTTATTAAGGCTATCAACTATAGGGAACCAAAGCATGTTGCATGGTGTCAATCCTTCTTGGCCTTCCTCGAGGAGTTGGCTGTTTACGTCAAGGAAAACTTCCCAACTGGTTTGACTTGGAACGCCAAGGGAGAGAAGCCTGATGCTTTCATTGGAAAATCACCATCCAATGCTGGTGCATCTGCTGCTGCTCCTGCTGCCTCTGACGCTGCTGCTGCTGCTCCTCCCGCTGCTCCTCCCGCTCCTTCTGCTGGCGGTCCTCCTCCCCCACCTCCCCCACCACCACCTATGGTCATTGAAGACGACAACAAACCTGCTCAACAACCCACAGGAGCAGCTGCTGTTTTCGCCGAGATCAACAAGGGCACCAGCGTTACAGCTGGTCTTCGTAAAGTGGACAAGAGTGAAATGACGCACAAGAATCCCAGTCTCCGTACAACCTCTACTGTTGCTGCTCCCACCTCTCCCAAACGCCAAGGACCTCCCACCCCCAACAAACCCGACAAGTACACACTCAAGAAGGCTGCCAAGACCTCGTTGGAAGCCAACAAGTGGGTTGTGGAAAACCACGAGGGAAATCACCAAGTCGTGATTGAGGAAACCGCCATCAACCAAGCCGTCTACATCTTCAACTGCAAAAACTCGACTATTCGCATCAAGGGCAAGGTGAATGCAGTGACCATGGACTCTTGTACAAAGTGTGGTATTGCTGTTGATTCCACCGTCTCCACGGTCGATATCGTCAACTCCAAATCATTCGCTCTTCAAGTGTTCAAGGTGGTTCCTACCATTGCTGTTGACAAGTGCGATAGTGGTGAGATTTACCTGTCAAAGGAGTGTTTGGGCGTTGAAATCTTGTCTGCAAAGTCAACTTCTTTGAATGTCCTTGTGCCTGAGACAGATGCTGAAGATAGCGATTTCAAGGAAGTTCCTGTTCCTGAACAGTTCAAGACGACTATTGTGGACGGTAAATTGACTACTGTCACTGTTGAACATGCAGGATAAATACCAGTGATATCAACAATAAAACTACAAATACATTTGCATAGTATACAATATTGAGCTTTATAGCGTGTTTGCAATGTTATTATTAGAGCAGAGAAGCATCGTTTCGGCTTGAAGCCATGTATGCGTTTTATGGACCCTTTTCTCAGACATTTGAATAAATACGCATAAAGCACACTCTTGTTGAAATCAAAAAGTAAATTCACCGTGCCTTCTATTCAAATCAAAAGCTGTATACAATCTATAGAGTTGCTCTTCCAGAAGGCTTTGTTATTTGCCAAAATATCATTCCAAATTTTGAGACTCTTGAGGCATTTTATCTCTTGTCGTAATTCTGATAATGTTATAATCCCTCCTCTTCTTCATATGTAGTCGACGACGGCTGATTCATCTTCAATGTCTTCTAATCAGTTGTGTCGAGCTTTTTTGCTGTCAGCTGGCTCTTCAATGTTTCTGCCTTGCTGGTAACTGGATTCTCTTCCTCTCATCTCCTCTCTTGATCTCTTTGGAGTATCAGCAGTCTTCTTGACGGTAAACCCAAACATCTCCAAACTAGAACAACTATTTTGCTCCAATGTTGGCAGCTTCTTTCTAAAGAACGAAGCTCTTGATGTGCCGAGATAAGGGGCTCTGCTCTTTAATGTGTCTTCAGCACCCTTTTTGTATTCCAATATATCGTTCAAGGTCTTCTTGGTTAGTGCTGAATCCATGTCGATGCCCAAGTACTCAATGTTACTACTAATTAGGAAAGAGTAAAAGAACACACACGCTCTTTTTATACGCGGTTTCACGCGAAGTGAGTTATTTTTAGTTGATTTCAGCAGTCGGATAGAGTCTCAATTGAAAAATGCTCTATAGCTGTACAAGCTGGTGACTAAAAAGTCGCGTAAATCAATGTTATAAAAAATCAGAGCAGCACAAAATGATCAGCGGAAAAAACTGAGTCGTTTCTGCAGGTTGAAATCTGCTGGCGAAGCATGCATCGAGGACGCATCATAGTCAAAAGATAAACCACCACTGCAGCAGCACAGCCTGGCTGGGATTGAATTTAAGTTGCCCCACTGGTTCACCAGAATCTTGTTTTGGACATCCTAAAACCTTTCAGGGGAAATTGCACAAAATGGTATTATGTAAACAGCAAGTATTTCTCTAGATCTATACATGCAAAATTGAACGAGGAATCCAATGGTGTTGATTTTGAAGCGATTTCTTTAGTCTGTGGAGAGCAACTGTCAAAAAATGTAAAACACGTTTTTGGAGAAAAGGACTACAAACACTATAGTAAAGTGGTCAAAAGACACTTTTACATGCTCCAATGCGTTTCTACAATTGTTTTGAGCATAGGAACACCTTAGTAGAAAACTTCATTTTCGAGGTGAAAACCTCCATCATTCAAAATCATCAATTTTTCCCTTGCTAGTACAGGGCAAAATTTGCCAGAAATCGATGATCAACTCGATCCCCTAAAAATTGCGGAAAAGTGATCCATAACGTAATGTCAGATCGTAGAACACGATGGCACCTGTTTTGAGGCCGAGATCGCGCTTTGTTGGCGAGATAAAAGCGATCTAAACTCTTGTTTTTACAGTGGTAAATACATTTGAGGGCTGTTCACTGAACATTGTGCTTGTTAACATTGGATTTGATGGTCTGCAGTTCATCATCTAGCGAAACAGTGCATTATTAAACTCTTTGTTCGTTAAAAAGGGCAAAATTCCCAACGGATTTCTGCATAGATTTACCCAAAAAGCGTACCCAGTACCGATGAGAGACCCTATGATGCAAAAAAGCGTACTGGCCAAGCATTGTAGACAAAATGAAGAGCAAAATTGAGTAGTAATATGGATTAGAGGAACACGCAAGAAGCTTGGATGCTGCTCGTGCATGTGCAGTGGATTGCAGATAAATCAATTGCTTTACCACTGCCTGCTGGAATAGATACAAGTGTTGCGTTTGCATTGCCGTCTTGTTCAATTTGATTGGAAACTTGGTCGTTATTTTGCTGCGTATGCAATCAACTGATCTTGGTAAAGTGAGAAAAGCATTGATGTCTTGATTTTGACCATGACCAAGCTTGTTGACATCGGTACTTATCTTCATAGGTGTCTGATGCTCTTGCATCAGATGCTCAATCTCAATGGATGCTCAATCTATATTCACCCACTCATAATCTGTCAAAAGCACATATATCTAGGCTCTACGCAAATAGCATGATTATTCGTTGCTTGAAGGGCGTGCCTTTTTTTTTTAAATGCCTAATTTAGGTGACCCTTTTCTCTCGTTCTTTTTTTTACTTTTTTCTTTCGTCTTTTTTTCAGAAAACCTTTGCAACAGAGATTAGCCTACACGCTTTAGCATGGTAATGAGCAACAGCAAATCTACGTATACAATGCCTAACCTACATGCATGACGATAGAGCAATTGGAACACTCTCAACAATGGCCTGACGGCTTCTGTGAAGGACGCTGTCGAGTTACAGGCAAGTTTTTCATGTTGATAACCATGAGCGTGTGGATGTATCATTAACATGGAAGACATAGGTGGAAAGACTATTGGAAAAGTACCAAAACACACTTAAACTGCAACACAAGGGCCAGCTTCAATCAGCAAAGCAAATGTACGAGGAGCTAGTGTCTCATTCCCTTGTCAGACGAGAGCCAAAGCCTGTAAGCCGATCCACGTTCTAGCACCACAGATTAAAGTATTAACCTAATCACTGTAGAAGAAGAAACCAGCAGCAGCCTCATCCACGACTGCCAACAACGCCAGCAGCAACAACAACACTATCAGCAACGATGCAGATCATATAGAAGAATCACCACTCTCCACCCTACGATTCCTGGTATTCAAGAATTATGCATCGATCCTCAAAGACGAATACATGGCAGAACAAGAGCAGCATGACGCAGCTATTGCAGATAAAGCGCTTTACAACTACCTCCAAGCAGTAAAGATCGATCCAACGGATTATTCGCTATGGTATCATATCGGCTATCTGTCACAGCGATTACACAAACTTCGATTTGCCAGACTTGCCTATGAAACTGGATTTTACATGTCTGACCAAGAACGCACACTGAAACTACCCACCGTACGCCCCAACGACGCTATTCGCATCGTGAATGGAGGCAAATTCACAGTGATGCAGTGGCGATGCTTGGAGAATCTGTGTCAAGTGTTGTACGACATTGGCGACTATCGATTATGTACATTTTATGTGGATCTTGCGCTAAAGAGAAATGCGCATTGGGAAACAGGCTTGCAACTCAAGCAGCAGTTGAGTGACAGCAACGAGATACAGTCTGCGGATACAGATGCTTGGGGCGCAGAAGCAATGGAAACAGATGACACTGATCAAAATCCCATCACCATCCACCTGGAGAAATCAGATTGGACCTTGTTGATCAAATCACTGCTGGATGAACACAAACGCTTGGTTTACAAGGACGCTGCCAGTAACAATTCATCAAAGAGAGCAACTGACACGAATGACGCAGAAGCAGAACAGGCAAAAGAGGACTTTTACATCAGCCATGCTATTATGATTCATGTGGATGATAAAGAGGTGGAAAAAGAAGCGGAAAAAGACGTGGAAAAGGACGAGACTGAACAAGTGGCTCATGATTCATCACAGCAAGTTTCAGAAGTTGTAGTAACCATACCAGAGCCAGTGATTATGTTGGAAAAGCCAGTAGATCAGGAGCCATCGCCAAAAGAGCCAATTATTATAGTAGAAAAGCCCACCAACAACGAGAGCGACGGTACGAGTGCAATGGATGTTGATTCTATCAGAGAGCCAGTCGTGTTGGTTGAAAGGTCAGACACTTTATTGGTTCAAGAGCCTTCGGTTGTGGTAGAAGCGGCTGTCAGTACTGTCTCTGGAGAACCAGTGAATCAGACTGCAATCCCTGAGCAACCAGCGACAAGTGATCAACCCAGAGCTGATCCACAACAAGAGGAATCCAGTCGACCCAAACCTATCACCATTTCAGACTTGCTGTCACAGTCTTCCAGTGTGCCAATGCCACTATTGAACCTTGTGCCAAACCCAACATCAGCAACAGAGCCTATTGTGATTGAATCCACCCCTGATATCAGCAGCGACGTTGAAATGTCAGATGCCTCCCATGTGGTTCCACACAAACGCAAAAGAGATCATGATGGCGATGATGAATCAGCATCTCAAACCGACACAACCCTTGAAAAGAGCACTGAGTGCAACGAAAATGATGGGGAGGATGGGGATGAAGAAGAAGAGGAGGAGGAAGACGAAGCCGAAGAAAAGAGACTCTCGCTGAGGTAATCGAAAAAGAAAGCCCAAAAATGGATAATTTATCTAAATATAGCCCCCCTTGTTTTTTTTTCATAGAGCGTCTAAACGACAGCGAGAAAAGATTGCCAATGAAGAGAGTTCACGACTCAAAATGCTAGAGGAAGAAGAGGCATTTACATGCAAGATGCGCAATTTCTACGACAAGCTGGATCGAGTACCTCAATTGAATCCTCAGGTACCATGGTTCGATTCATCCGCCGAGTCCTTTTGGGAGTGGTTTGACAAGAAGATTTCGGAACTGGATAGCACCTACAGCTGGGATATTGATACGGTGAATAATGCCATGTAAGAGGGTTCGTGTGATGTCTTCAATACCGCGCACTCACACATTATTGTTATAAGCTTTTTTGATTCAAGTAAAACTGTCGGTGATACTAGCATTCACAACACGAGAGCCGCTGGAAAAAGCCTACAATTGTTCACTGCATTGAGACCCTGTGTTTCAAATGGCACCAACGAGATCCAGAACAGGGCACTGATCAAGCAGTTTATTCTTGATCTCAACGTCAACAACTCTGGCATTGTGGACAGCTTGTGCAAACTGATTACGACGCTTGTTTCACACGATTTGCATTCTACACAGCAGCAGCAGCAGCAGCAAGACATTATGAGCACCGAGATGCTGGAACTCGTCACCGACACAATCTACCAAGTGCAGTCAAATCTCATTCAGGACATTGCGTCCAGCACGGCACTGGATCAGCAGGAACGCGTGTTTGTAAGTGTCCACTATGCGAATCCGACTTTGCCCAGCCCTGACACACAGATGTTTGACATGTTTAGATTTATTTACGCATCAGCGAGTATTTGATCGACCGATTGATTCGAAACACGATTACTACTCTGGAGGAGATGCCGCTGACGACACCGAGCACCCACAAGAAACGAGTGTCGATTTCACTAGCAAAGCAAGCCAAACTAAAGTCGCTGGACAGCTTGATTGAGCAGGCGGGATTCTGGATCAGCCTCGTGGAGCAGAGCATCTATGCCACCTCCATGGACCTGTTTTCTACGCGT
Source organism: Mucor sp. M7501 (assembly GCA_037040325.1). Taxonomy (NCBI): domain Eukaryota; kingdom Fungi; phylum Mucoromycota; class Mucoromycetes; order Mucorales; family Mucoraceae; genus Mucor; species Mucor sp. M7501. The sequence continues at coordinate 7,752 of JAXQGS010000241.1, read as the reverse complement.
GCAACTGCTGCTGCTGCTGCTGCTGCTGCTGCAACAGACGACCTATACCATATACAACTGCGCTACTGCGTCCTCAAGGGCAAGCTGTCGCAATGCAGCAACGACATTGAAAGCGCCTATGCTTGGTACGACAAGTGCAGACAGCTATTGGCCGAGCACGCTGCAGTAGAAATAGACATTGGCAGCATGTACGACTCGTTTATCAACACGGTCAGCATTGACAAGAAGTTAGAGTTACTGCAGGCCGGCAAGCTGTTTGTCGCTGCCAAGCAAAAGATGGCCAACAGCGACTACCTCGGTGTCATTCAAGACTTGCAAGGCATTGTGGAGCCTCAATTGTCCAGCAAAGAGAACATGATGGATTCAGATGAAAGCATACAAATGACCTCCTTGCTGGCCAAGGCGTACTTTGAGAATCACCGCTATCTCGATGCCTGGAATTGCCATATGCGTATGTTTTGTTGTGCTGTGAAACAGCTCATTTCTTACGGCGAAGCACAAAGCGTAGTCGCTGCGTCTTGCAGACCAAGCAAGAACGAAGACGTTGAATTCACAGGCACGCTGGCTCGCATTAGCTGTATTCTGGATGCACTCATCACACTCGTCGAGCAGGAGGACGCACAGCAAGACTGGATGCCCCGTGTTGTCAATCAAGAGCTTTTGGATACGCTGTCTGTCCTGCTAAAGATGACCATCTACTACATTTACAGACACCCGGATTTCGTGCCTGTCATCAACAACTTTAACGACCTACCACCGCATACACCGTCCAAGACAAGCAGAGTCAATGGCTTCAACGATATCCTCGCCAAGTCGTGGGTGCTACACTCTCATTTGATGCTCCACATGATGGAGACCAACAAGGAATCCGTGCCTGAGAATGCCATGGCAGTGTGGGCTGAGGTACTAAAGGATTTGCACTTGGAGCTAGGTGAGAGGGAAATCTGTGGTTCGGGCAAGTCGACCCTATTGCAACACATGGGAACCGTGTTTCGTCAACTGGACGGCCCTGTATTCAGATTGGAGTTTTACCAATGCTACCGTTGTTTGTATGGCGTAGAACATCTTCCAGTAAGTGTCATCGTTTGGGAGAAAGATATATATAGACTAACACTTGTACATACACACCCACACACTAGCCTGGCTCAACTGGATTGGAGGAGCATCACTCTGCGCATAGTCATTTGGATCAAAAGGCGGCTGAACCGCTGTTTACGCTGATTGCCGACGAAGCGATTGAAAAACTGCAAGGAGGCCTACTGCTCAAGAATGATCTCAAAGGTGTGGTCGAGACCGTGTCAGACTTGTTTGACGAACTGGATACAGAGCACCATGTCCAAGTGCGAAACAACAAGAAGATCATCCAAGACTATCTCGACAGCCAAATCGAACTGCACTCATCATTTGACATGATGCTGAGAGCTGCCATTATACCCACAAGCGAGATTGATCCCAAAAAGACAGACCTATCGCCCGTGTTCTTCAAGATATTCTACATTCGCGGCAAAACGATTCGACTGCAAGTCAGAAACAGAAGCAAGAGCTCAAACGACCGAAGTATGGCTGATTTAGAGGAGGCTGTGGAGGAATTGACGGTAAGTTGGACTGTTGCCTTTCCCCCCCCCCCCCCCAGAAACTAAAGCAAACTTGACATGTAGTCGCACGTTATTCTGAATCCAAACGATGCGGATGGTTGGTGTGAGCTTGGGTTTACCTATCAACTGCTCGCTGCAGAAGAGCTGAACTGGAGCGCAAGCAACATTCTCGACCACAAGGACCAGATCACAGAGTATCAAAAGGTGAGCTAATGCAAACCCTGTATCGGCAGGAGAGAGACGACTCACACTCTAGAAAACAGAAATCGTTTCATGCATTTGCACGGGGTCTTTATTTACGTGGTTTGCCCTTGACGGATGCTGCAAAGAACGAATTGTTCTTTGGGTTTGGCTGTCTAGTGTATTCCATTGCATCGCCTCCTATGAGCATGGAAGCGTTCAAGGCCACTCGCAGCAAAACCAAGATCATGGGCCCCGATGGCAAGCTGGTCCATGTGCAGCCAGAGACGCCCTCCTTGGCCACCGCCTACAAGCTCGCCATGCGGCTGTTTGGCCATGCCATCAAGTACAAGACGGCAGACAAATACGAATGGAGGTCAGTGCGCGCAATGACTTGATTTTAGGTAGTTTGGTTTGTTTAACAATGGCTGCGAATAATAGCTCCTATTACATGGTGGGCAAATGCTGCACCAAGCTTGACAGACCACCCACGGTAAAAATAGCTCCCCTGTGTATTGCCTATTATGTACCTTTATACTAACCTACATGACAGGAGGTGCTTGATTGGTACCTGCAGGCTATTCGCAGAACAAAACTCAAGAACGGAAGACACGAACATGTATTGGAACCTATTTATAATTTCTGCTCTGCTCTGGTTAAATTCGTGTATCAGGGCAAGATGGATGCCAACACTGCACTCGAGTTTTTGAACAAGGAACAGCTACTGCAGCAGGCGTCGTCTTTGAAGCAGCAGCAGCAGCAGCAGCAGCAGCAGCAGCAAGAGGACAAGGATTCAGATGTGGTTTACATTGGCAGCAGTGCTGATAACATGGCTGTAGTGCTGAATCAGGAACAGCAGCAGCAGCAGCAGCAGCAGCAGCAGCAACGACCTGTAGCCAGCACCTCCGCAACAGATAGAGTGTTGAACGAACTTGCTACATTCTCAGAGTACCTTCCCGTCGACACAGCCAATGCCTACAATTCCATTTTTAAACGCCTTGTTGAAATCAGAGCAGCGGACAGCAAAGGATTGCATCACCGTGTTATTTATAGAGTAAGTCAAGGACAAAACGAGGTGGGGATGAGATGGCTGACATGTGCCTTACTAGATGGCCTGGATGTATTATCATGTGTATCATCAGACGGACGAGGCCAAATCCACCTTGCTGCAGCTGTTCTCGCTCAAGGGAAACAGCAAGCACCACGCCAACATTTGGAAGCACGGGTTTGAATTGTAAGTCTTGTTTCCACCAAGAGGGATGTGAGGCATTTTCACGTTTCAGCACGGCACATTCATGCACACACACACGTACTGATACAAGCACCTTTTTTTCATAGGCCTGCAAAGCACTATGTCTTTGTCAAAAAGTACACGTTATTCCTGATTGAATTGGCAAGAGAGTCGAATGATTCTCAAACATTGAAAAACTTGTACCGCAAGCTCAAAAAGGCCAAACAAGTGCTGATGAATGAAAAGGAAGTCTTTCGCAGTGCCTACCGTGCCTACTTGGAGGTAAAGTGTTTTTGTTTTGGTTAGAAATGACGGCAGTGTGAGTAACGGTTCGAGCCTCAAAATAGATTATCAAGGTTCATCTCGTCAGTCTCCACCACGCACAAAGTATTCTGGAAAGAATCAAACATTCTCGGTTGGACAAGGTGCACTTTGAGGCCATCTGTAGCACTTGTGTAAGATCCCTCAGCGAAGATAAATCATTGACCGATCCGGAGTTGTACGCATTGATACAGGACTTGGCTGAATTGAGACGATTAACGCAAGGCTTTATATCAGTAACGGATTCCGATAGTGATGGCTTGGATGATGCTATACAAATGTGCTTTGCAGTTGTAGCATTTAGTGGAGAACACATGCAGGAGAGACTTTCAGAAGGCAGCAACGAGGATGAAAACAATGGCAAGACACTGCTCGAAACACTCTCCACACAGGCAAAGATATTAATGCAAAACACAACCACTACTTCCAAGGCAGCCTAGCTAAGCGCGAAAGATGACAAGATGAGGGGAAAAAAATAAAACTAAAAACCTTAATCCTTACCCATGAATATATCCACATGCTCTCATCCTTGGCATTCTTGCTATAAGCATCATGGAAACTCTTTTAGATCGCCCATCCATTCCCCTGGGTATGGTACAATTTAACTCAAAGTGGGTTTAAAGGTTTCATGCGTGCATCTTGACAACATCATTGAACTCAACAAAGATCAAGTCAGCATTGTATTATCCAAATGACGGAATCCATCCCGATGCCTGTATACAAAGTGTAGCACACAACAGCAAGCTTGTATTTATAGTTGATTCCAACATCCATTTGGGCATGTTGCATATACATCAGTTTTTTTTTTTCTGTTTTGATTCGTGATGGTGCCATTCATCTGATGGGCATGGGATAGCAAACAATGATCCCACCTCTCTATTTACTGGCTGGTTGATTTTCCCAGATAGGCCATGTCTGATAGCATAAAATCGTACTATATATAAAATGTTGCCTGTGATGAAATTCAGGGATATGTCTGTTTTTGAGTTTCTTTTTTACTCAACGATTTTCATTTTTTGGGTCGCATCCTTCTAAACCAGGGGGGCAACTACAAAATACACGCATACACATACACATGATGTAGAAGAAGCATACACATTCAGAACAAACATTACAAATGCCATGATAGTTACACCAAACGGCAGACGCTTGGACCATGTATGACAGCTGCAAGACGCATCATGTTGTAATCCCGCATTTTCTATTCGTCGAGAATACACTGGCCATGTTTTGTTTCTATTTAAACACACTCCTTTTTACGTTACCAAAAAGAAACATATCAGGTTCTATTTTTGGATCGGAGCACATCCTGCGGTTTGATGGTTTGCTTGTCAAAATCAAATTTTCATATAAATAGGGCCCAATGTCTGTAAACATTTCCCCTTTTCTTCTCACTTCCTCTTGTTTATATCTTCTCATTTTCAAAGACATGCAATTCTCTCTCTTTACGCTTGCAACTTGCATGCTTGCGTCAGCTCAAGCTGCTTCAGTGACATTCAATGTGGTGTCTCCCAATGCCAAACAGGTTCAGGTCAAGGTGAATGGTGAGACCACGACACTCAAAGCGCCTATCCCCAATGTCCCCTTCTTCAATGGCACCGTCGATGTTGGCTCTGCGTCTACCTACTCGTACGTCTCGGACAGCAAGACAGAAAGCTTTGATCGTGATCTACCAGTAAATCGCAGTTCAACATTCAATGATTTCTATGCCCGTCCCATCACTGTTGCTAATATCCCTGCTCTCCCTCGTCCTTTGGATAACGGCAAGGAGTGGACTCGTGCATATGAGGATCCAGATCTTTTTGATACAAACTATATTCCCAGCATCTTTGTCACGGGTGACAGTCAAGATTTGAATACACTTATTAAGGACACACCCAAGGACCAGTACACTGTAGATCTTGCTATTGTAGCTAGAGACTATGTTCAGACCTTTACCAATGTTTCACTCAGTATCTCTGGCGCCGGCAAGAAGCACAATCCCGCAAAGCAATCTTGGAGATGGACTCTTTCACCAGGTGATTACATCAATGCACGCAACAACTTCAAGATCCGTCACATGGAAGAGGATCCCACTCAAATGCGTGAGAAGCTGTATGCGGATTGTCTCCGTGCTATGGGTACCTATGCCAACCAAGCAAACATGGTGCGTTACTTTATCAATGGTCAAGGCTTTGGTACCTTCAACATGCTCGACGATGTCAAGGACTACTCTTACATTCGCGCTGTCTTTTACAATGGTAACCCTCCCGAGAAAATGGGTCCTTTGTTCGATGGTTCTTCTGGTGCTGGTTTCCAATACATTGAAGATCCCTATGACTACGGAAGTTTCAAGCCAACTGACGGTTCCCCTGAAGGATCAGAAGCTATTTATCCTCTGGCCAAGGCTTTCCATGAACTCGACGTCAAGAATGATGCTGATATCAAGAAATTTGAAGAGATGTTTGATGTTGATCAGTTCCTTCGTTTCATGGTAATGGAGTACCTAGGTGGTAGCTGGGATGGTTACTGGGAAATGCAAACCAATGATGGTGCGTACAAGGACTATGCAAACAACAACACATGGTATTATCTCGGTCAAGACTACGACGGAACTTTAGGTGTCAACTTGCCTGTGGACCCCCTCAACTGGACGTATCAAAAGTACATTGCCAACTACACGGATGCCGTCTTGATCAATGGTCTTTTGCAAAACCAAAACCTGGCTGATACTTTTGAAGGTTATATCCAAGATACCGTCAAGCAACTGTTCAACAATGATACCCTCGGTAAACACATTATGGCCTACCGCGAATTTATTGCTCCTGATATCAAGTGGGATCGTTCCATCAAGCAATTGTCACCTGGTTTCAGCTACGGCTGGACTTATGCTCAATCTTATGACAATCTTTTCGAGGAAGTTAGTGCACCTAATAAGAATGGTGGCGGCGCCGAGTATGGTCTCACTGAATGGATTGCAAAGAAGTCCAAGGTGGTTGCTAAAGCTTTCAATTTCTCCTTGTAAAATATGTGTAGTATTCGTTGACACTCTTTGATTTTTTATATATCGTAATATCCTCTTTATTCCCCTTTACTTTCCTTAACTTAAACATAAATCATCATGGCATCAATAAAATTATTCTAATTGAACAATCAATCCAAGAAATCACTGTTTGCTCTTTACCTTTACAACAACTAAAATAGAAAATAGTGATTTGAGTAAGTTTTTAAATATAAAGATTTAGTTTTATCTTTTAAATGGCCATGCCATATTGCTAAGGAGGGCGTAAATGCTCTTTTGGGGACATTTGCATAGACAAAAAGGCGGCTCAAGCAATGCTATATTGTTTGATCCAACCCGTGCTTTGCCTAAAAGCATTCAAAACGTCTTGTACTTGCAATAATACATTAACTATTTCAAATCTTAAAATACTCGAAATAATTGGAATCAAGCAGCTGATGCTATTACTGTACACAACATTTGCCGGCATCGTCCTGCGAGTTTTGATCCAAAACGTATTTCTTTCATCATTCTAGTGAGATTGGGTTCGAATGATCTTGCAATGTCAATTATCCTAGAAAAATTTCACACTATAAACCTTTCTCTAGTCTAAGATTCTCTGGGCAAATCATGCTAATTATAATCGATTTACAATTCGCTTGTTGGGTGGATAGTACACGCTTTTGTATTATCGTTTATCACCATGTGGTAGACCCTAGCCTAATAGAAAGTATAAATGCATCCTTTGGATGAATTCTCAACAAAAGTGTAACTTTCTGGCAGGCTCGATTTTACACTGTGTTTTACATAACACAACAAGTTTCACAACAAAACAAGCACTTATAACAAAATAGAATAGCAATCAACAGTAGCTTATTTGTGCGTAAAATGAAGTGAAAACCGTACATTTGTATAGTAATAAATAAGAAAAGTACTTATACAGTTAGATTTAGCTTGTAGCGTTATGTAGGCATGAGAGAACGCAACAGATGGTGCTGCTATTGCAATATCTGACAAATGTTGTTGGCGTTTGATTTAAAGTGGTGAGTAATGCAAATGCACTGGTCATAAAGATTGATCTGAGTAACCTTCATTGGGCTTGGATGTGCTATCGCCATAGCGTGATTTATGTAACCTTGACAATTAAGGTGTGATGTTTGTTATCGAGCTGTGGATATCGTCTATCTTTATGTAGTAGGATATCGTACAACTATTGCATTGGGGCGTACTTTAGTTGGTATATTGAATGTGTTTGTTACTGATTTGATTTTATTTGGAATAAGGATAGCATTACTTATGACGACCATCGTGAATGTGATTGAATACACTGTGATCAAGAGCGATTCATTCACACAATGTGCGAGATATGGATGCGTCTTTATTTTAGTATCTTTTGATAGATTGTTTATGTATATTTTAAGCGCTTTGTGAATAGATTTAAAATG